>OX451218.1:79466136-79556314 GCA_949628195.1 Phasia obesa
ATGTTAAAAAGTGTACAGTATTGCGTGTTTTTGAAACTCAAATATTGATTGTATGTGTAGTCGAATATTACTAAACAGTAAAACAGAGAACAAGAGAGCAAACAGTGCAAAAATCAGTGCACCTGATTTGACCGGACAGTTTTATCAAGTGTAATAAATATGCTGAGCATTTCATAGTGTTCACTAGTTCATTTTACTTAAATTTTCTTGAGAGTAAAATCTCTGGTTTTTGAGAGAAAAAATTAAATTAGATTTTTTATTCATCAATAAAAGTTAAAATAAATCAATTTACTACAGTTTTATATTTTAAACCACTCAACGCGCAAATTAATATAAAATAACTAAAATACAAAGTACAAACCCTTGCTTTTAACATCATACATTTACATGTTGTCTGCTATAACAGTATTTCATATCAAGAGACACTATTGAAACAAAATATTCACTACTGAAATTTAATTTAGTCTAACAAGACGTTTTATGCTCATCCATTCGAAAAAATAATCTCTGTAGGTCTTGTCATAAAGCAGCAAACATCGAACTTGTTATGGCTTAGTTTATCACTGATTATCACATGGGACTTTACTTCGCCATTTTGACTTTTTAATCTGTAATTATATGCGAAATCCATTTGCAGGACCAATAATAGTAATAATTTTGTTGGGAACGTTTAACAAAAAAGTGGCGCTTACAAGACGGCAACTGTGAGTCTTATTCGTATAATGTATTAGATAGAGAACCTTCACGCAATTCTGTTTTCCAGTTAACGCCAATTGCTCCATTTAATTGCTTAATCCATTAACGAAAAATATATTAGGGGCACTTAATCATTTTGCACATTTGTTACACAATTTCTGCAATACTTGTCATACATTTTTCATTCTCAATGTTGCAACAGACAGATTTAAGAAAACTTTTAAAATTGGAAGAAAATGATTTTATCAGCTCAGCACTGATTTCCATAATAAAGGCGAAATTGGCATGGTACTTACACACGCACATATTATGTGCTATATTTATATATAATTGCACGTATTTTGGTCGTAATTCATAAAATGCCGACTTACTAAGGTAGTCAATGTTCCTCTCCCTTTTGTATAATTCATTCGACGCTGAAACAGTCAGCAACATAAAGCGCTTGGGCACTATATCCCCATCAATGATTTATGTATCCTTCCGTCCTGCAGCTTGGATACTAATATCATCGTGCAAGTAAAAGTCCTTTATAAATTGGTTTTTTTCTTTTATTGCCGATTTAGTCTTTTGTAACAAAGATGATGAACTACGTATGCCATAATTTTTAAAAAGCAAGTCAACAATATGTGCTCTTTCCTCTGGATCAACCGGCAAAGATGCTTTCAGTTTATTTAACTTCTTTTCTAAGGTTTGTTTACATCTATAGGGCTGATTGCTTGGCGGACTAACTTTTTTTTACCCATTCGTCTTTTTAAAACAAAGTTTTTTTTGTCTTTTAGGGTTTTATTCTTTTACCAACTCTACTATATTGTAGTTTGATTTCAAAAGCTTTTTTGTATATCTCGATGCTCTTTCTCTTGCCTTTTCACGGCTTATCTCAAGCCTATGCAAATCTGATTTCAATTTTTGCCTATATCGCTTTGAAGATTTTTTTTTCAATAGCAGATTCCATCTGCAGAAACCATAATTAAATGTAAATTTTAAATAAACATAACACAATTCAAGGAAAATACTTACAATATGGCGTGACGTTACACACTCTTGAAAATTAATATAAAATTTATTTTTTCTTTTGCATTTATTTAACGATTAGTTGTTGCTGTAGCAAAAGTTTTGGGGTAAGAGTGGAATTTCACAATTACTCTTAGACATGTAAATAGTAAACTGACCAAAACGAGAATTTAAACTTTGTAAACCAAAATCTCGTAAGTGCAACTAAGGAAAGCTTTGAACTTTTTAATTTAATTAATTTTGAATATTTCTTTTCAATAACACATCACAGAAAAAACTGCCGGTTATCTTTTAAGTTTTCGGTCAGGGTGGACGGTCAGGAAAGTACCTTAAGCTAGAGAATTGCGTTATTATTACCGGAAGAAAATCGAAAAAAATGATACTTGCAGGCTGTGCCTGTGTAAACAATTTTTCTTTATTTTGTTAGTAAACTTTTAGGAGTCCCTGTAAGTAATGCTTAAAAAAGTAATTATTTTTTTTAACTGCAAAGTTAAATTTGGTTTTCGTATAAAATGTTAATAGAATTTCGTCAAGGATTCCCCAATTACATTACAATTACTGCTGAAAGTTATGCGTTATCCCGTACCCATTGGTAGTAGAATCGAACCTATACTGTTAAGTACTACGTGTATTTTCCCAAAAAATTTTATTACATTCGCTGTGTAATAAGATCGTAAGATTTAATTGTAAGCGAGATATGATCAAGATTAACGGCAGCACCTAGCCGTGGTGGCTCTTATCTGACGGTGGTCTTACAACTGAGTGAACAGAAAGTATAGACTAGCACCCCCATTGTGTAGTACAGCACACAGTACGATACGGTGCCGAGTGCAATAGCACCTATATCGCACTAAAATTTACTGCACAGTCACAATGAGTAGCAATTTATAGAACATGGCAAGCCTGGACCCATGTCCTGGCAAAAGCACACTTGTTCCACATTGCACGCTTTTCTCTTTTGGGGTACCAGTTCCCATTGTACCAGTAGTTTGGACAATGGTCGGGCCTCGAAAAGAACCCACAATAAAACAGAAATGTTTTTCCAGACTATGGTTCCAGGAACTCTGGCTTCTGGTGCCTTAATTTTCCCCGACAGCACTGCATCAAGGTAGCGACATAAACTACTATGATAATTAGTGCCCCCGGGGGAATCTAAGCGATATAGTATTTATTATTCCGAACCACAAATTCGGATGGACGTATAACTAAATATAGTAAAAAAATCATTTGAGGTAAGAAAATACTTCTTAGCTCATTTCATAGACGTGTTTCAATTTAGAAAAGTGGTTGGATAATAAAGGTGAATGAATTAAAAAGTACTCATATAACGTTCGCACTGCGAGATGATAATGCTTACAATTTTAATGAAATATTACGTGATATTTGATAAGAAATAATATAAAATTAACAGGGACCTTAAATAACAGTTATCGTTCTAAAAATTAACGAGTGATTTTTTAAGAGCTTGAGAACTTTTTTTTTTTAAAAAACGCATAAAATTTGCAAAATCTCATCGGTTCTTTATTTGAAACGTTAGATTGGTCCATGACATTTACTTTTTGAAGATAATTTCATTTAAATGTTGACCGCGGCTGCGTCTAAGGTGGTCCATTCGGAAAGTCCAATTTTGGGCAACTTTTTCGAGCATTTCGGCCGGAATAGCCCGAATTTCTTCGGAAATGTTGTCTTCCAAAGCTGGAATAGTTGCTGGCTTATTTCTGTAGACTTTAGACTTGACGTAGCCCCACAAAAAATAGTCTAAAGGCGTCAAATCGCATGATCTTGGTGGCCAACTTACCGGTCCATTTCTTGAGATGAATTGTTCTCCGAAGTTTTCCCTCAAAATGGCCATAGAATCGCGAGCTGTGTGGCATGTAGCGCCATCTTGTTGAAACCACATGTCAACCAAGTTCAGTTGTTCCATTTTTGGCAACAAAAAGTTTGTTAGCATCGAACGATAGCGATCGCCATTCACCGTAACGTTGCGTCCAACAGCATCTTTGAAAAAATACGGTCCAATGATTCCACCAGCGTACAAACCACACCAAACAGTGCATTTTTCGGGATGCATGGGCAGTTCTTGAACGGCTTCTGGTTGCTCTTCACTCCAAATGCGGCAATTTTGCTTATTTACGTAGCCATTCAACCAGAAATGAGCCTCATCGCTGAACAAAATTTGTCGATAAAAAAGCGGATTTTCTGCCAACTTTCCTAGGGCCCATTCACTGAAAATTCGACGTTGTGGCAGATCGTTCGGCTTCAGTTCTTGCACGAGCTGTATTTTATACGGTTTTACACCAAGATCTTTGCGTAAAACCTTCCATGTGGTCGAATAACACAAACCCAATTGCTGCGAACGGCGACGAATCGACATTTCACGGTCTTCAGCAACACTCTCAGAAACAAACGCAATATTCTCTTCTGTACGCACTGTACGCATTCGTGTGGTTGGTTTAATGTCCAATAAAGTAAACTGAGTGCGAAACTTGGTCACAATCGCATTAATTGTTTGCTCACTTGGTCGATTATGTAGACCATAAATCGGACGTAAAGCGCGAAACACATTTCGAACCGAACACTGATTTTGGTAATAAAATTCAATGATTTGCAAGCGTTGCTCGTTAGTAAGTCTATTCATGATGAAATGTCAAAGCATACTGAGCATCTTTCTCTTTGGCACCATGTCTGAAATCTCACGTGATCTGTCAAATACTAATGCATGAAAATCCTAACCTCAAAAAAATCACCCATTATTTTATAACAGTTATTTGGAGAATTATATAAAAAAATTCATCTAAAATATTTATTTTTTAACGTAAAAATAAAAACCCAAATGAAAGTTTAAAAAAAAGAATATTATTTTTCCGTCATGAAATAAAACTTTTTTAGAAGTAATTTTGAAAATTTAAATTTTATTAGTCGAACTATTTATATTACATATGTATGTACATATGAAATTTATAGTCAAGCTTAAGTTCGTTTTTATTTTCTCTAAGAAAGAATAATTTAAATTACAAATTAGGTGATATTATTAAAGAAAAATTGGGAAAATTAAATTTTTAAACACCAACATCGCGAAATGCACATTAATGATTAATCTTCACCGGATGTTTACCCATTTTCATCGGATTTTTGCGTTACATCTCATACATCGCTTTAAGAGCAGCACAAGAAAGCGTAGAAAATGATTGAGGTTGCAAAAAAGTTTTCTTGAAAATTTATAAGTTTTTCTTTGGCAGGAAAAAATTCATTATTCATATCCATATATTGGCAAAAAAAAAAGTCAACAGTTTGTTCTTGCAACCCAGGGAAGCGTGGAAAGTGCATTCTGTGCTCTTAAACTGGTCTCCGTTCAAATCTGTACACAAAAAAAAATATATAAATAAACAAAATGAGTTTTATTTTTTGACGGCAAAATAAAACTCTATTTTTAATAGTTTCATTTGAAGTTTTATTTTTCCTTTGAAAAATAACTTTTAACTATGGAGCGATTTTTTAACATCACCATAGATTCTGAAAGGTTTCATCAATACAAATCTATTGATATATGCCAGTATAGATATCCGTTAGCTCTACCATAAGGAGTTTTTGAGCTTATTTTTTTTTTTTTTTTTTTGATAACTGTTATTTACGGTCCATGAAAATTAATGCTAATGTAACCTTTTATAATATTGACTCACTATTTCAACATAAAGTTTATAATGAAAAAAAAAAATATTTATGTTTTATTGTCAAATTATGTTGAATTAACACGAAATGAGATGGAGCAAAATTATTATTAAAAAAAGAAGTTAAATCATTCTTGTTTTCTCTGAATTTACATATTGAAAATATACATAAATACTCGTACATGTTATAATATTAATCTTGCAAAATGAAAGATAATTTATCATTTCTTGGATCCCGACAAATTTTATTTTTACACATACATTACATTCGCAAATAGTGTATCTGGTATCGCTATTCAGATTATATTTATAATATAAATTAGTTAATTTGATCGGTATAATTTAATTTAATTATTGTTTAAACAGAAAATTACATAAACTCGCATTCGTCACTTATTTTTTATTTTTTTTTAATTTTTGTTTAAACAACAGAAAACACCCAGAGTCTTTGGCAGGAATTGAACCCGAAACCCCAGACTGATAGACTAGCGTGCTACCAATCGGTCTATCGAGGCACTCTGATCGGGATAATAAAACCAATAAAATTAACATCGAAATAATTTTATTTAAAAAACTACAGATACCAAAAACAAGTACATTTTTGCATAATAAAAAATTCTTTGATGTTTACAAAACAAAGTCCAAAATTCAAATATTCATCCCTTAAATATAAAACATTTTAGAGACTTTAAAATAGATGTTCGAGTGTAACGAAATCTCGCTGATTAATAACAAACATTATCACACAAGAAAATTTCACTTTTAAAACTATTTGTTTCTTTTTTCCTTAAGGATTTCTAAAAGTATGCAGGTGGCAAAAAAAAAACACAATTTTTTGTAAAAGTAACAATTTTATTAATGCTAAACACGTTTATATTGAATTTACAACATAAAAGAAAAAGCACACTCCAAGCAGCTTATTATTATTCACCTCAAGTTAGATTATTTGCAAAAACAACAAAAAAATAAAACGAAAAATAAAATACAAAACAAAACAACTCACGAATATTGTTGATTTTCAAATTGATGCCCTACCGTCGCAACACCTTGGCAAAACTCCCACACGTAGAAAAATACATAAATTCAATCTTCACTGAGATCTGTAGAGATTAAAAAAAAACTTTACGAAATAAGTTACACAGCACCAAAAGTTTACTTAGGTGCACGGAAAAAATGAGCATATGGCACTAATAACTAACACTGTGCGACAGAAAAAAATACCTACAAAGTGATGGATGCATGAAAGTACGAAAAAACGGGGATTTTACCCGTTTCCGAGGTAGATTTATTCTAATAAGTAATATCGTCGCTACTGCAATACAAAAAATACGTGGATTTTTACTTTAACTTGGTAGTTCAAAATTTCGAAAACAGCCCTCTAAATTGTATTATTGCCTTCTCACTTCTTTCTACATTTCTAGGAATTCATGATAGCCCCTAAGAAGGATCCCGAAGTTTGCACGGCCATATATTCCATATAGTTTGATGAGAGGATGAAGAATAAAATCTATTGAACAAATATGTGGTCACTCGAATAAAAAATTAAATTATACCTTAAATCTCGGAAGTCAAATATCTTGGCATACATATTGATGTAACAAGTAACCTTGAAAAGCCATATAGAGTATATAGCCTCTATATGGTTTCAAATTAAGTTAAAACCAGTACAAATAAAATGTCTTATCGGCAGAAATTCTCCTTTTATATAAAATTTTCAAAATTTCTTTAATAACTAGATGTGCCCACACACGTTGTGTACGTCATGATAATATTTTGTTAAATTTTGCTTTGATTTTCCTTTATATAAAGGTTCCCATCCCTAGATAAAATTCTAAAATTTATATAAAATTCTATAGATTATTGTAAAGCTGTGTAAAAGGTGTTAAAAATATTTTAATAACAATGTAATTCCACAAAGTTAAAATACAATTTTATTTAATTGGCTATCTGGTAGTAAGTAATTTATATTTTGTCAGCGCCAAATATTCCACTTTCAAAAATTAAAGGTTTCATATTAAGTATCTGTGTTTTAAAATATCCAACTTTCAAAAATTAAAGGTGCCGTATTAATCAGTTAAAACAGCGCCATCTGTATTTAAAATATCCCACTTTCAAATTTTTATACCGGAAAGCGTACTTCAACTATTTTTTTCCACTTTCTTTTTGAAATACGATATTTTTGCAGAAAAAATGTATCCTATATTGGGATCAGGATACTTAGCTACCTCGTCAGAAAATTTTGTTAAAATCCATCCAGTAATTTTTAAGTGATGTGTACGCTTTTACTATTTTATTATATGTATAGATAATAATTTGTTCTTTTCAGTTGGGCAAATGGATTCTGCTAAACCAGTTTTATATATCATAGTATAAAAAATGTTTAACCTCCCTGACCATTTCGTCGGTCTGTGAGACCGATGAATCACTTTTGAGTTAATTTCACGAAAACAAAAAATGGCAACTCCATCATTCTTTAAGTATCTTCATTATTTCTCATTATACAACGTTTAGTGTAACAAGTGCGTTTGAGTTGAAGTGTTGTACCGGTGATTGCTAATCAGACGGTCTGTGAGACCGACTTATAGTTAAGTGTCACATTTTCGACAGGTAAGTTGGTGTTGCTAAATTGGAAATTTTTAGATGAAAATAGACAATTAGCGATCAGTTTATATGATTTAATAAAAGAATTATGTTCAAAGTTAATTATCGTGAGATTTTCATTAGATATGGCAGATATTGAGCGCATAAGAGCTATTCTGAATGATATCGATTCAGATCTAGATTCTGATGTGGAAAGTGGTACTAAATACGAAGATAATATTAATGAGTATGAAGCAAACACTGATACTGAACAAGAAGACTCCGAGGAAAGTGATGTTGAAGATTTACAGGACGCTGAATCGAGCCACAAGCTCTAACGACTGATTAAAATTTACAAAGACTAACGTCATAATGAGGCATATATTTTAAGCATTTTGAAATTAATTTTTTTCAGTGTTCCTGTTTTTTTCTTGAATTCATTTTATTTTTTTGTTTACTTCTAAAATATATGTTAATAGAAAAATAACATTTTATAAATGTTGTGTTTTGTGAATGAATTTTTTTATTAGGTCTAGGATCAAAACTGCAAAATTATTGTGATGAAATATAAATTAATGCTGTGGGCTAAAAAAACTTAATTTTGTTTTTTTTTTCTTACTTCAGTTATTTCAGATTAGTTTGTTAAATATTTCAACTGCACAGGTTTTGTAAATTTCAGAATAGTTTTGAGATACCGAGAAATACTTGAAATCGGTCTGAGAGACCGAGAAATGTGAATGTGTCGCACAAAAATGAAAATAGTCAGGAAGGCTAAGTAACTTGAATTAAACACATATATTTTATGCATTTTTATTTAGGAAAATTTTTTGAAAATAAAAAAAGTAAAAAAAAAATTAAACACATTATGTGTAAATTAATTAAACCTATTTTATTTAAAATTTAACAAAAGGATTACAAATATAGTTGTCTAATTTTCGGTCGAAAATATTCGGTAAAGTCTTGCCTACTATTATCGACCTAATTTTCAACAAAAGTGTTTTCGCGTGTAGGTAAACTCTAAAATACTTCTTAAAATTTAGGATCACTGTTAAAATTTATTCACTTCTTAAAATTTAGAAACTATTTGTTGAAAAAAATTTCTCTAATATTATATAGAGTTTGTGTTTATTTGTAACAAAAAAACCCAATTTGTTTAATTTACGCAAAAATATAAACATGCTGTTAAAAGTGTGAGTGTGTTTTTTATTTTTTGTTAAAAAATTATTATGTTAAAAAATTAAGCATATCTACTTTAATATTAAGCACTTCATATTGAGAAAAAGTTAGTCAAAAATATTAACTAAGAAAGAAAAATTATTGAAGGTAAATTTCTAGTTTTTCTAGGGTATTATATATCATTTTTTAGGTGGACGAATTATTCTGCATAAATAGTTTTTTAATATTATATTATTTGTTTTAATAAGTGTAATTAAAAACCTATATTTTATGCATATTTATTTAAGGGAGATATTTGAAAATAAGACAAGGAGAAAAAAAAAACAATTTCTTTAAAATAATTAAACATGTTTTGTTCAAAATTCAACAAAAGGTATAAAAATATAATTCTCTAATTTTAAGCCAATAATAAAAATAAAAATTATCAACCTAATTTGCGAGGTGTCTTACCCTATTTTATTCCCATCAAACCAACATCAAGGTCAAAGCGGTTGACTCAAAACACCATCTCATTGATGTATATCTCTTAAAGCATGCTGTGTTATTTTTCAATAAACTATTTTTAAATAATTTTTAACTTGCCTTTAAGTAAATTTGTCTCACTGTATAAACATCTAGGTTTTTCGCCAAAAACATTTTCATCACGTTAATGTCACGAGTAGTGATTACGGTATACTATCCTAAAAAAAGTTAACGATTTTTCATTATTTTTTAAATTATTTGATTTAATTTTCTATTTGAACACCTTCATGAAATGCAAAAAAAAAACCATCAAAATATATAGGATACGGCCAACCAACAACCATCGTACTTGTTATAATAATAACAAAAGATAAAAATGATGTTGATGAAGTACCCAAGTAATGAATAATCCGAGCCTATCACAATACCGATTGATTAGTTTTAAGCTCACGTATCCTTAAAATAAATAAAGAAGAATAGGCGGCAAAATTACGAAGAAAACAATATACACGTGTATTAAATAATTTTTGAGTATTAGCAGTAATTGATATAAAAGTAAAAAATTCAAGTGAAAGGTAAATGTAAAGCTATAAAAAGAAAAAAAAATTAATGGAAATTAATGGAAAAAAGAATAAGAATTATTTAAATTTTACAAGTCTAGATAAATTGTAAGATAGAAGTAGGACGACAGTAAGAGATTAAAGAATTTTGTTATAAAAATATTAAAAGAACATACATACCCCTTAAGTCGTTTCATGAGAAGTAATTTTAAAAAATAAACTAAAAAATACTTTTATCTTATTCGCTTGAAAACAAAAATTATATTTTAATTTCAAATAAAGGGAAATAACGCGACCGAAAAATTTACCATGTAATAAAATCTGGTTTTACGGGTGGGGCAAATTTAAAAAAAAAAAAAATTGTGCAGAAACAAAATTTACTGACAAAATATTTTGCTCGATTTTGCTTTGAAAGTATTCCAAACCTATTGTAAGACTTTCTTATATAGAGTAGCATCTATAACTGACAAATGCAACAGAATTTTATAGCCATACTCAAGTCGTAGTATTCTTACCAAATTTTAAAAATTAACGGTAAATGACAAAAAACAATGTAATCGCATAATTACCTACGTATGTATTCCACAAAATAACAAAATTATACAACATGCACGCGACTTAAAACAATTACAAATTTTATTCAATTTATTATTTGGCAGTAAGTAATTCATATTAGCGCCATCTGTGCTTAAATATTAAAATAGGTGCCGTGCCGTACTAAGTAGTTAAAACGATCTGTGTTTTAAAATATACAACTTTCATATATTAAAGGTTCCGAGCTGTACTAAGAAGTACTTTTATACCGGAAAACGTACTTTTACTGTATTTTCCAACTTTCTCTTAGAAATAAGATAGTTGTGCGGAAAAAAGTATCCTATATTGGGACCAGGATACTTACGTACCTCCTCACAAAATTTTGTTAAAATCCATCCAGTAGTTTTTGCGTGATGCGAACGTCAATGAAAAACAGACAGACATTTTACAAATCAACAAGGCACTCAAAATGACTACTTCAGATTTTATTGACACTTATGTTATTTATATTTCTTGACTCTCTGAATCCAAATATAATTTAAAAAAAATTTTATCGCTTATGGTTTTTTAACTATACAGCCATAAAAGTCGGAAAATATCGCTTTTTTGGATTTGCGCTCGAGGATTAAATATATTCTAATTCCAGTTCTATAAGTCCTAGGAAGTTAAATAATATCTCATTTTAAAGCGGACTTCATACGCTTTAATTTGATAGCAATCACGAAAAAAACTAATTTTTAACAAATTTTTTTCTTATATTTAAAAAAAAGTTTCATAAAAACCTTTCAAACAGTGTCTTTTGATTTTTTTTTTTTTTTAATTTACATATGTTTTTAAATGTGGCATGGTGAGTACACCATGGTGGGATCAGAAGTTATGTTAAAAAAACCACATATTTTTCAGTTTTAAGGAATATTTCTTACCTTTATTACCCAGTTTATTATTTCAGTTTGTAATGAGTCAAAATGAAGTTTTTTTAATATAACTTCTGATCCCACCATGGTCCCACTCTGAAATTTGTTTTTCTCATGATTGAAATCACATTAAAGCGTATGAAATCCCCTTAAAAATTAGCTATTATTAAACTTCCTAGGACTTATAGAACTGGAATTAGAATATATTTAATCCTCGTGCTTATATGCAAAATCGATATTTCCTATTTTGATAACTATATAGCCAAAAAACTGTAAGAGATAGATTTTTTTTAAATGATATTTGACGTCAGAAAGTTAAAAAAATACAAACAACAAACGTTTCAATAAAATCGGAAGTGGTCAATTTGAAAACAATTTTTTTGGTTGATTTGACATGGAATTACCCGTATAACGAATTTTTCTTTCGATGACAGTTGAAAATGTATATACAAAAGTAATTGTTAATTTGTTATTGTTTTTTTTTTACAAATGCAGTAAATTATTTTACTTTAATTTCATGCAGGTCTAAGGTATTAAGTACAAAACAACAATTGGCAACCGGCAAAAAGAATATGCACAAAAGTTTAATGGCCAAAAAAATGGGAAAAAACCACGGTGGAGCTAAATAGTATGGGGCCACCCGTTAGAATAACAGCAAGATGGTCATATTAAATAATAATTAATTAAATTTTTTCCTTTATATATTAGTAATACAATATTTATTTATAGTGCCAGCTGATAAATATGTACTATTGTGAATAATTCAAATGAGTCAAATTCACAATAGCGATATTTTAAATCGAATGTGCGCCATAATACCAAATTAAAATTCGCTCCGTCAGCTCTTTCGACTACAGTCGAAGAACGAGAGTTGCTCATAATAGCCACCAGAGCCTTGACTAAATATATCGAACTTAACAGGGATCATGTTACGATTGTTTCGAAAAAAATATCTATTATGCATAATGTCAGGGAATAATTAAGTTTGCCTGATACCTTATATTCTCTTAAGTATCTAGAAATGAGAAGGAAAATATGTTTAAAGGTAATTGGATCTGATATATTATATTTAAACATGTTTTCCTTCTACTTGAAATAATTTCCAAAAACTAAAAGTTTATTTTTCAATGAGTTGCTGTACACGATCTTTAAAATTAATTTTTCTGTCACGAAGTTAATGATAATCAAAAAAAAAAAAAGATAAAAAATAAAAAAAAAAATAACGCAAAACCATAATTTGTGTTTCCTATTCTTTCGTATGTATTAATTTTACTTCTATACTGTAGTCATCAGATAAAACGTCACGTATGTGTCAAATTTTTATTGGTATCAAGGGAAATATCGACGACATTAAGCATTGATAGTAAAAGCAACAGCAACAATAATAGCAAATGATGCTCTCATGATGCTGATGGTGTTGAGAAAGCGATGGAAATAATGATGACAATGTTACGCAGCAAAGTAGCATTACGATATACGTCATGATATTTATTGAAGACATAACAGAAAATAATTTGTTGTTTATAAGAATGCATCAATAAAATTTATTATTTATTTTTTAACTATAAACGTTTCAAACAACAACTAAACCAAAGAGTTTCTACAAAATGTTTAAAAGTAATCCGTAAAATAAAAGTTGTAAATGAAGAAACATTTTAATGTTTTAACTTTGACATACATACTTAGTTTAATATGTTGTAGAAGGTGTGTTAAAAATAAAAAAAAAAAAAATTAAAAATTCATCTTACACTCTTTAACCAGTGGTTTTTTAACAATAAATTTCTGTAACTTGACCGGAAACCCCCGCGTACATTAGTCGTTAACATGTCTTAACAAAAGTCAAACTTCATGTAAAATAAAGTTTGACTATTGTTAAGACCTTTTTTTTAGCAACACTTTTATAGTAAAGAGCCACTGGGGGTGTCTCGATGGGCTAGTAGGTAGTGTGCTAGTCTATCAGTCCGGGTTGTGGGTTCGATTCCCACCAAAGGCTCTAAGATTTTTCACTACAAGTTGGCAGGAAGATTAGGAAGGAGCTTGGATATAAACTGGGTGCCTACCAATGGTTACTTGCGTTAAGGTGGATTTATCCATTTTGTTCGGTCAAAATTTTTGTCCGTAGTGTGAGAGAAGTGAATTTGCCCTAACAACTCTCAGCTAGAAGCATTAAACTAACTTTTGATTGTAAAAAAAAAAATTATTTTTGAATTTGTGACATTTTCTTCTGTTAAATGAAATAAAATGAAACAAAAATAGAAATTAGCCTAAGTTGATTACAGCCACAACGGTCGTCGTGTAGCCATGTAGCTGTGATGTCCTCAAAATAAACGTGTGTATTTTAATTTTGACAGGTTGTAGTCGTGCTGTCGTCAATGTGTTTAATGCTTGATTTGATTTAATTTTAATGTTTGTCTGGACAAAATATAACCGAGTTGCCACTAATTATAGTTCTTTAAGAAAAACCTGAAATAAGTTACCACATAATTTCGTCCCCTTAATAAAACAATAGTGTATAATTTTTCCGACATTTCGAGATAATGGAGTTTAAAGTTTTTGTTTTATTAGACATCGGGGAAAACAGTAATATTTCAGAAAATAGTCGATGGTTTTAAGTTGTGGTCACTTAAATATGTGGTGGAACAATCAGGCTACTAGTAGATGATATTTCATTAATTTACAAGTGCTTTAGTTGCAACTAAATGAGATTCAAACTACCATGATTTCACTTAGACTATTTTTCTTTGTATTAAAATCATTATACACTATTTTATTTTGTATGGTATACACCATTTTATTTGCATTGACTCCAAATAATATATTGTTAAAAAATATATAGTATATCAATATAAGATTTTATTTTGTTATAAATTAAAAAAAAATAATAAAAAAAATTAGTAATAAAAATAGTGTTTTTTATGCACTATATTTCTTTAAAATTATATTCAAAGTAACGACTAATTGAAACATCATACCTGCACTTACACAATTATTAACGAAAAATTGCAAACACGCAATTATACGCTAATATTTCAATTGATCTTTTGACCTACTTTGTGGAAGTAGAATTTCACTAAATGTTTACCACATTTAGAATCAGTTATGTAGATTCTTATTATTCAATAACAAAATAATGATGTACATATATGCGTATACACTATTTTTTTATTAAGGGAACGATATAGTGTTTTGATTATTTAAAATTAAATAAAAAATAATATCAATTAAATAATAAAAAAAGTAATATGTTTTAACATGTTTTAATAAACAAAATGTTAAATTATTAAAAAAATATTTAATTTTACACCAATTTATTTATAATCAGTTGTTGCTTTGTTGCCACGTTGTTAAATTAATATGACTTGTTTACTTATGTATTTCATATGACAGCTTTGTTTATCCGGAAAAATTCGAAATGAGTAAATCGTGCTGCAGAAAACTCACAGTAAAAAATTTTTGTCCGAATAATATTTTCTTCCCGACAAAATGAGTGAATTCAGCTTTAGCGACAGGTCACGGACTCTAGAGTATTATCTGGATAAGTTAAAAAACGAGGTAAGATAATAATTGCTGACTATGGTAGAAAAAAGGCTAACATAAAAAGGCTTTGGACCATCATGAGCAGACACATACTAAATGGAGACCTTAGCCTAAGCAAATTTTAGCAATTACCATAGACTCTATTAGGAGGAAGAATAGCAACAGTCAGTCGCCAGTCTAAAACTACTACAGTCGAGAGTGTAGTAATTTTATACTGGCGACTGAGCACGAGACTCAATGAAAGTAAGATAATCGTAAAATTTGCAGTCGGATACCAGAAATCATTGCGGAACGAAGATGGTTGAAAAGGGATCAATGAAGTTAATGGTCTGCTTCGGTATCCCCCCCTACAAAATAAAAAAGGGCTTCAACAACGGGCAGCAATCAGTTTCTCACTTTGAAGCTTGAATACTTCTATGCTGGACAAAAAAAAAACTGTTTTTTTAATCAAAAAGATTTTGGTTTTTTTTTATATTTTCATGTTTTCTTATTTCGTTTGTTAATATTTCATCTTCCACCTTTTTGAAGAATTTTCAACGGTGATCAAATAATTTCGTCCCCTAAAAGTACTGAGATCAAAATGACCACCAAGTTCCTGCTGGGTACAATACAATAATAGCGATAGATATTAGAATAAGCAAAAACATGGCTCTCACTTTTTCTCGCACCTTTTTTACCTAGTTTTTCCATAATTTTTATTTCCTTGTTGTAAATTCTATTTAAAACATTTTCAATTTAATTTCCATTAAGGTTGTTAAGTTAATGCTTTTTGCACTTTAATACCTTGATGAATATTTAATGAAGGTTTTATTATGTTAAGTGTGTGAAATTAATAATTTGTAAGTTCATGCTTGTTCATTTTATGCTAAGTATACTGTTGTTTTATATGTAAGAGCGTGTATTGTTCAATATACATATATAAATGCCACCCATATGGTATGTTATTTTTCATTTCATTGCATTCATTTGAAAATATTCTTCCCTTGCTTTCCTTTTAAACCATTTTAACTACTGTGACACTTTGACATCAGTAGCATCAATAGTTAATACAGGTTAATAAGCACAGCTTATATTTTTATATGTAATTAATTTGGACTGTTACTGGCATGTGCAATAAATTGTAGGCTCCATGATACAGGAAGAAAAATTTACTAAAAGCCAATTTCTTTTTAACCGACTTAAAAAAATGAGGTTATCAATTCGTCTCAATGTTGCTTTTTTATGTTTGTGCGCCTAGAACTCAATCATTTCTGAACCGATTTTAAAATTTTTTTCCTTTATAAATTTTTTTTTTTTTTATATTAAGTTAATATGTATTTTAAATTTTCTGTAAGGATTGTATCCATAGACTAATATTAAATAAAAATAAATAAAAAGGATATGCTTACAGGTTAGTCCCATTCTAAAAGAAGTTTGAAGTTTACAAAATTTAAGGGTGTTCTCATACAACATACATGTTTGGCACGTGTTTTATGAACCGTAAAGGGGACCATTTTAAAATTAAAAAAAACTGCGTATCACTATAGTTGCCAATAATAGAAAGTATTAAAAAAAAATAAACTTTAAAATTAAAGGGTGTCCCGTTTGTGACGTCAAGTGACGTATATGGCCCTATCTTTTTAAACATTGTAGACAATCACTTGAAAATTGGACAGAATGTCTGTTATAATTATAAGTACAAATATTTATAATAATTAATAAAAGGGTGTCCCAATAGATGTAATTTGATGTATGTGGCAAAAGTTTTGAACCGTAATAGAGAGACGATTGAAATTTACAAAGAACCTGTATTTCTAAGTCTGTTATAATATATATAGTATAAAATAATTGATGTAATTGGACCTATCTGGCCCTATCTTTTGAACTGTTATAGACAAACACTTGAGAATTAGACAGAATCCCCACTACTATACCCGGTATAATAACATATAAAATATTTAAATATTTAAATTTATAAATTAAAGGGTGTCTCAATAGTTGATGCGTATTAATGAATATGGCGAAACTTTTGAATCGTTATAGACAGACAGTTGAAATTTACAAAGAATCTGTCCTTTGCAATAAGTGTTTAATTTAAAATTGTACATTAAATGGTGTCCCAATAGGTGATATTATTTAACCTATATGGCCATTTCTTTGGATCCGTCACTTTTTATTATTGTGTCAGTAATAATAAGTGTAAATAAAATAAAGGTGTCCTCATATCCGTAATTTCTCGTATATGGCTTTATCTCCTGAACCATTTGATAGACTATGTCCGTTATAGCAAAAAGTATAAAATTATTTGATTTGGGTACTAGTTCTTACAGATTACTTCCTTTTAAATTTTTAATTTAGAAATAATATACAAATATCTGTTTTGAAGTCGTTTTTTTTTTGCAAGAATTATTGTTTATTTTTTCCCCAAGATTCGAACTTAAGTTTGACTTCAAATTTCAAATTGCTAACCCAGAATATTCCATGATTTTTCTAGTTTCCTAGAAAATTAGTGGCGATTGTAAACACCATCGGACCAATATGTACACATGTAAGAATGTACAGCTTAGAAAAGCAGGGATAGCTTAAATCAGCGCCAAAACATTTAAATTTGCAGCAAAAACGGGTGATATCAGACAATGCAGAAATTACAGAGGTATCATTTTGCTGTCAATTCCATCTAAGGTGCTGACTAATATTCTTCTTAAGCGCTTAAACAAAAAACTAGATTCAACGATACGAACACAGCAAACCGGTCTTGCGTTGAACACATATACAGCTCAAAAGTCACCATCAAATAGTCAGCCGAATGGAAGCATTACTTCAGCTTCTATTCTCACTACAGCACGGCATTCGACAGTATAAATAGACAGAGAGTATCTAGGCTGCATTACGTGAGAGGCAAATTTCCCCAAAATTAATAAGGTTAATAAAAGCACAATATGACGGCATTCGTTCCAGAGTTTTCTATAAAAACAAACTTTGCGATCAGTTTAAAACCATTTCTAGAGTACGTAAAGGTCACCTCATGTCACCCTTACTATTCCTTATAGTTTTGTATGCAGTATTAATAAAAGTTATTGATCATAGAGAAATCGAGGAAAAAAGTGGACCTTCTAACATCTTTTGGAAGATCTCGTATATACTGACGATATATATTTGTCTGTTTTCATCAATTGACTTGTAAAGCAAAATCGATGACATCATTACCAAATTTCAGGCAGCGGATTTGAAGATTATCTCAAAGACGACAAAAGCACTGAAAATAAATTAGTTTAAATTAGAAATTTTTAGCTCCTTCAACTACCTTGGAAGTGTAGTTTCAAAAGACGGTGGTACTCCTAACGATATTCTAAAAAGGATATCAAAAACCCAAGGTGCTTTTTCTCAGCTCTGAAAAATCTGGAGATCATCCTCTATTTCAACTCATACCAAAATACGTTTATTTTACTCTATTGCAAAGTCAGTTCTGTTGTGCGGATACAAAACCTGGTGAATTAAGCAAACACTCTCGAAAAGCTACAATTGTTTGTCCACAAGGAAAATTCTGAACATCCGGAGGAGGAGCTGAGGAATAAATGTAAGCACATACCGACACACCTACAGATCAAAAAAAGGAGGTACAGCTGGATAAAGCAAACCCTGAAATGAAAAATTTAGCAAGAGATTGAAATAAATGGTGAAATACTGTTGAGGCGCTATGCTCCATTCGAAACTATAGGTTATATCCAAAGAACAAGAACTAATTAAGGGGAAGCAGTACTAAAATCTACACGCAAAGAAAAAGCATGGTTATTGTATGGTCACGGCAACCACACTATTTTCTCTGTAACAATACATGTTTGCTGTGAACAAATTATAGTTATTTTCAACAATACATTGGTCAAGATAAACAAATTTTTGTTAACAGTTAATCATCCAATGGTTATACGCACCGAAAACGCAAAATGGATGATTTGAACCATATCAAAATTTAAACCACAACAAAATTTTTTTTTTAATATTTAAAAATAAAATTATATTTGTAACCATAATATATTATTATTAAACATAGTATGTTAAATAAGACTAAAAATAAACAAATAATGTTTGGTACATACATATTTTGGTTTTGGCCGTTTTTCAGTTCAGAAATATGTGTGGAATCTATTTGTTCATCTAAAACCGTAAAAACATTAAATACACATTGGTTGTCGGCAAATAAATTTGTTTTTTATTATAAATGAAAGTTTTAAAATTAAAATATCAAACATAAAAAGATAAGCAGAAAATATCAAAATATGTATTTGTTTTTTGTTAGTTATAAATTTATTCATATGTTGTCACATACATATAACCATTTACATGTTTCACATTATATACATACTATAGTATGTTTATATTATAAACATAATTATGGTTGTATTTTACAATGTTATTTTTATGTAAGACAATAATATGTTCGAATGATAACTATATTATTATTGTTATGGTTTAAAATAATATGGTTAGAATATAACCATATAATTCAACCATAACATGTTGCTCTTAGATTATGGTTACCTCAACCATGTTTTTTCTTTGCGTGTACAAAGACTTTTTGAAAATAATATAACTCCCATTATAGCAATCAATTGTGCCAGCAATATTATAGATATGACATTGTTGATACCAAAGCTTCCTTCCCATAATTCTAAACTTAATGCATGAATAATAATTTCCTATTTGTATAGTAATTAATTAATACGTATAAATGTATATTTAGATTCATATATTTTTGTTTGGCTTAAAGTAACTTGCATTTGGTTTTAATTTCTTTAGTTTGGTTTAATTTCAGTTGCTTTTGATTTAAGCTCTTTTGCGATTTCTATATTTGGGCCGGTTAAAAACTCATTACCAAAGATAAATAATAAAACTTTATTTAATTTTTTTCCAGCACTAGAGTTCATGACTGAAAGTATTTTAGATAAATAAAAAAATTCTCATTATCATTTTAAGTTTTCTATATATTCCTTCAACTTTCGCTGCTGCTATTAACACTTATTCATTGCTTGTTATTCGGGAACTGTGATGTGTAAATAGAAAATGGAGACCAACTTAGAAAAAAAACCAAGTTTCATTTAATGAAGATTTCATTTGGCAATTTTACTCTATTTGCAAAATTTTTCTAACACAATGAAACTAAAGTTTTTAAATGAAAAAAAATTTCTTATCATTCATTTGGTTGCACTATTAGTAACATCTAATGACTTGGCTGGGTCTTGGCTTTGGGAAGCTTGTTTTCGTAAGGCTATATAGTTCATGGGAAAGTGTATATGTGGGTAGTGTATCTATGGCTATATCGTATCTCAAATCTTCTACATATTTTTTATTCTTTCTCTGTTCTCTTCTAAATACCATGGTTAATTGTTTTCATTTGAAATTGTAATTCTGCTTTTCATTTCCGTTACTTCACTTTCTTCTCTACCCTGCTAACGTTTTTTTGCACTTGGCATACAGCCAAAAACCCTTTTGACAATTTTATTTTCTTTTATTCTTTTTGTCTAATGCCAAGCCATTCTGACCAAACGTACCAGCTATCGTACGAAGCCAGTCACTAATATCAAACAACCATGCTCCTAGTGTGACGTGGCAGATATTACCAGATGAGCGAAATCCATGTTCTAGTTTTTTTATATCTATTTTTTATTTTTTTTTTTACTCTGTTTTTTTACTCTGTTTTTTTTTACTGTTGTTCCTACTGCGTACGTCCGCCTTACTGCTTTTATTTCTATAACATTTCCCAGTGCAGAGCAGGCTTAACAAGTATCAAATGACACACTAGTTTAGTGGTTTTAGTTTTGGAGTTGAACGTTTGATGTTGAATACAGTAGGCTTGAGTGTGTAGCTTCTGTATGCGGCTGTGTCTATTATTTTAATAGAAATTAGTTTGTTTTTTAAATGTAGCACTTGTTTATATTTGTTGGAATAAGAAATACATATAAAGCAACAGTAAATAGGGCGTGTACTAATTGTAATTTGTATTTTATTTAAAAGCAATAAGCAACAGCTGCAAAGTGTGATGAAATTTAAAAAAAAAAATTAAAACAATTTTAATTTATTTGACTAAATACAAATTCATTGATAATAGCGCTGGTTCAAGTTACTAAGGAAGGCGGACATACGTAGTTTACTCAGTCATAGTCTTCAAAATTAATATGAATATTTATGTTTACGGTATTTATGGGCCAATTAGGGTAAACTAAGATAAAAAATGTCTTTAAATATAATATTATAATAATTTATTTACCAAAACTGTTAGTTATTAATTAAAGAAAAAATAATAAATTTTATAACGGCAATTTAATACAACATTTGTACATTATTTTCAAAAACTTAACATACGCAAAGCCTCAGGTGATAGCATAGACTTCTTCTTTTGTGGTAATTTACGCAAAGAAGAAATCTACGGTACGGAATTTAGAAGAAATCTATGAAAAAGATCAGTGTTAGTGACAACACGAGACATTTTTCGCGTGTTGTCTCGTCTGAATTGTTTAAGTAATTTATTACAAGATTCAGCGGCTTCTTCAGAGAGCTCGCCTATGGAAACTAGACAGTGATAAACTATTTCCGATCCATTAATTAACACTTTATGAACTGAAGTAGGTAAATTATACCGTGGATACGTACTAATAAGTATTCGCGCGGTTCCTAACGAATAATCTCTAAATTCTACACTATTAATTTTATATCTCAACGAAAGACATTGCAAAAGATGATGACTCCGATCAATAACTACTTGATCTAATCTAGTTATTTCAGCTGTTGATTTTAATGTTTTAATAGGTTATTTTTTGAGCATTAGAATAAATGAAAAAGGCAGTAAATTTTACTATTTTAGTATGTTAAATTTTGTTAATTAAAATAAATTAAAAACAGTAATTTTTAATATGTTGTATTAATAAATAAAAAAAGTATAAATAAATCAGTCAAGTGCGAGTTAGACTCACACATGTAGGGTTCCGTACTATGTTTATTACCACTTTAAAAATTCAAGTTGTTAATTTAAATTTTAATTTTTTCATGTCTTATGGGGCAACCTTTAATTTTAAAATTAAAATCATATTCACGAAAATTGCATCACTATTGGAACACCCTTTAAGTGTTGTTATACCGACCATCGTAATAGACTTTCTATAAAAATATCAAAAAACAAAGTAATATACGTCACAAACATGTCACTGATGGACCACCCTTTAGTCATTAGTAATTGTTGTAGCTGTCGAAGAACAACATCTACTGTAAGCATTTCAAGAATCTATCTATTACGTTTCAAAAAATAAGGCAATTTACGTACAAGCCATCTCTCTGTAGCAACACCATTTAATATTGTTATTTTTTATAGCAGCCATGTCATTTCTCTTTCTATGAATATTTCAAGAGTCTATCTTTTACGATTAAAAAAATAAGTCACTATACGTAAAAAACATGTCACTGTCGGAACACCCTTTAATTTATAGTAATCGTCATAGCGTTAAATAATAAGTCTACCAATTACGGTTCCAAAAATAACGCGTTATGCATGCAAATCACACCACAATCGGAACACCCTTTAATTTTTAGGTTTATTTGTATAGAATTGTTTATAAAGCGAACTAAGTTTTAATTACTGTTTGTAAATTTTAAGTGTATGCCTCCTACAGTTCAAGAAATAAACACATATTCGTGAATAACACCTCTCTTTCGAAACACCCTATATATATTTGTTGCTATAGAGGCCACAGTTACACACCTTCTGTGAAAATTTCAAGAGTCTACCTATTATGATTCAAAACTTAGGCACATTCAAATCACACCACTATCGGAACACCCTTTAATTTTTAGGTTTATTTTTATAGAATTGTTTATAAAGCGAACTAAGTTTTAATTACTGTTTGTAAATTTTAAGTGTATGCCTCCTACAGATCAAGAAATATAATGGAACTTAATCTGAAGCAATGCAAACATATGCACTCTACTAAAAGGCGTGATATTGTTAATTTATATATATTCTGAACCTCAGCAAATTAGAATTAGTAAACAATTTCTTCGACCTGTGACTTTTACTTGATATAAAGCTTAACTTTCATGAACACATTATGATAACTGTTAATAAAGCCCGTGGGGTTTTGGCTTTTATCAAACATTGGCCAATAAATTCAAAGATCCGCTTATTACCAAACGTTTACATACAGCACTTGTAAGACCTATTCTCATTCTACTATGGCATTGAAGCTGTGAAAAAGCAGTTCCTTCTATTCTGTTTAAGAAATGTTTAGCGAGGTCATGTTGGACTTTCCTCTCAACAAGATTATCAGAGATTAATTTACCAACGTCAAAAAGCCAGAGAACCATGCTCAATGCGTCTTTCATGATGAACCTTATTAGTGGAATTGTATGATCTGATTTTGTATTAAGTATTTATCTTTTAATGTTCCTCAATGCTCATTTGGAAATCCTCTAATATTTCGAGAAAAACTAAAATTAAATTATTTAACTCCAACATAAAATCTACTCTATTATATGGATGAAAGACCTGGAACATGGCGCCATCCGACACACAATGCCTTTAAGTGTTTATAAACAAATACCTCCGCAAAATCTTGCGGATTTTCTGGGTGTAACAATATCCAATACCCAACTCTGGATGAAGGCAAACCAGCAGCCTATTAGCAAGGAAATAAGTAAGCGGAAATCGAGTTGGATAGGTCACATCCTCCGTAGACCACACGATGATATTGCCAAGAAATGCCTAGATTGGAACCCGCAGGGAAGCAGACGAGTCGGGAGACCAGCGCATACGTGGAAGCGGCAACTGACAATGGAACTTTCGAAATTGCGTTTGAAGTGGAACGAAGTCAAACATCGAGCCGAAGATCGCGATTATTGGAGTCACCTTGTATGGCCCTATGCTCCCCCGCGGAGTGAAAGGAACTTATATATATATATATATATATATATATATATATATATATATATATGTAATGCTCATTACGTTCAAACAACCTTTTTCCAAATTTCAAACCTGTGATCGTTTCTAAAATGCATACAAAAAATGATTTTTTATTGCAAAAATATGTATTTTTATATAAAAAATTAAAAATATATTCTTTAGAGAAACTAAATCAAATCTGTGATCATTTAAAAATTTTTCTTGAAATAAATTGAAAATTTATTTATTTAAAAATTTCTGTTCAAAACATCGTTGAAAAATTGATTTTAATATTGGTATGAAATTTCCCCAACTGTTTATTTTTATTTAATTTTTTTGTTTAAAATTAAGAGTTGCTTTCAAATCGGTTTATACATGTATTAGATGACAAACGTACTATATTTCTTATTTTCCCTATATCGGAGTATATTCTCTCGTTAATGGACTTCATATTGTATACAGAAAATAATATTAAGGGTTTTAATTGGTTTCAGATTAAAATTTAATGAAATAATTAATGGATTCAATTAATTTTTTTATTATTATTTTTTTTTGTTTTAAACAAATATATATTTGAATCAATTAAAAAATTAATTGAACCTTAAACTAAAACTGTTTAAGACCTGTTAGACTTCGTTCTCACCAACTGCCGATTGATAATTGAATACAAGTTTTCTCGTATTCCTTTATCTGGGTTTGGATGGTTAAATAGATGATGCTTACAACTAAAACACTACCCTAAGTAGATTAGATACAAGAGTGCTGATGACGGACGTGGCTGTCTAGAAAATGTGCATTCCGCTCGTGCTGGTGTCTAAAAATTGAATTTTCCCAATTTTTCTTTAATATTGTCACCTAATTTGTAATTTAATTAATTCTTTCTTAGAGAGAATAAAAACGAACTTAAGCTTGATTATAAAATTTCATTGTACTGTTTAAGACCTTTAATGGGTGAAAAAAAATCTGTGTAATTTTCAATTTTTATTTGTCGTGAGATCCTTAAAGAAATCATAAGTTAGTTGATTGTAGAATGGGAAATCCTATCTTACTACTTAAACCGAGTCTTTGCACCGATGTTATGAGTAATAACAAAAATTGACAAATTGTCCTCTGTTCAATGAAATCTTTGAGCATAAAAACATTCACACAAAATTGATAATAAAAAAGTCTACAATGACCAATGTACTCTCAAGATTTTTATACATTAACTTAGGTGTAGACCTAATGACGAAATTTAAATAAAAATCTTTAAGTACGAGCGCGCCAGTAATTATCATTATCTGTGAAGCTCAATAAGGCCTGTTTTTATTTTTTGTCTCACTTTTCAATTAACTGCACCGGGCTGTGCCTTTCCATCACCTACTAATGTATGGTTTTCACCTTCTAATTTTAAAAATTTTTTCTTAAAACTCCCATTTTTATATTGTTTAATTTACGAGTAACTTTTATTTATTACAAAATGCGAGAGATCTACTTAGTGATCTTCCCAGTGTTATAAACTCCTCACATGTATTAATGTATGCTGATGATGTCAAAATCTTTTATAGCTTCAAGAATTATGCAGATCATATAAATTTGCAGAGTGACCTCAACAATCTTGTTTTATGGTGTAGACACAACATGATGGTTTTAAATATTAAAAAATGTAAATGCATGAGATTTTCAAGGAGTGATTTTATCACTGTTAACTACTTCTTAGGAGAACATGAGTTGGAGGTAGTTGATTCATTTTTGGACCTTGGAATTTTGCTGGATCCTAAACTTAATTTTATATCTCATATTACAATGACTGTCAACAAGGCTCGAGGTGTTCTTGCATTTATTAAGCGCTGGTCAAAAGAATTTTCCGACCCTTACATCACTAAACAGTTATTTGTGGCTCTGGTTAGACCTATCCTGGAATATGGGTCTGTAATATGGGATCCTTATTATAACGTACATTGCCAACTTCTTGAATCTGTTCAAAAACAATTTTTGCTGTTCTGCTTACGTGGTTTAAATTGGCGTGACGATGTGAGGTTTCCTTCATATACTAGTAGGCTTGCTTTAATTAAACTTCCTACTCTAAAAAGTCGTCGTATTATGTTAAATGTTTCTTTTATGTTAAGTACTATCAATGGTAATACTTGTTGTGAATTTCTGTTAGCCAATATTAAATTTAATGTTCCATATCGTAATATGCGTAACTTTATGCCTCTTTTTGTTCAAAATTGTAGTACGAATTACGCTATGGCTGATCCTCTTGTGCGATTATGCAATCAATTCAATAATTTTTATAAAAATATTGATTGCTCTTTAAATTTAAATATAATTAAAAGAAATTTAATTGTAATTTTAAATACTATGTAATATAATAAAATCTCTACTAATTTAAGTTCTTATGTAATAGTCTGTAAGGATAACATCCATTGACTACAATAAATAAATAAATAAATAAAATAAAAACTCTAAAGAGTGTTAGTAAGAGTGAATCAGAAAACTGTGTAAAACAAGGAAGATATTGAAAACTTTATAACTTTATATCAAGGAAGCTGAGAATCCTTGATGTGAATTTTAGATTCTCGTCAATTTACCTAAAGGTATTGTTGGACTTGGAGTATGAGTTACCCTTGCAATAAACTCTGACATAAATTGCCATTCAATTTAAAGAGCAAACAAATTTCATATTTTGATGTGTCCAGTTTTTCGTTATCCTTTGATATACCACTAACCACTTCACTGCTTGTCTTATGAGAGTGTAGCACAAAATTATTATAAATTTAAATGCGCCCTTTACATTTCCTAGCGACAAGAGATTAAGTATAGAACATCGCTTGCTATTTCATCATGCCTTTGTTTTTTTTTATTTTTATTCTAGAAAATAATTAAAAATGGTTAAGGGCCTTTAGGATGCTTATGAGTTAATCTTAACAGTTAAATTACATGTGGTCTTTATAACTCAAGTGGAGAATAAACATAAATTTTATCTTCTAATTTAAATTTTCGTCACTTTCAAATATGTCTACACTAAAAACAGGAATTTTTTATTGTTAACAAACTGAGTATCTGTGCCTTCCAAAACACACCTACAAACTTAGAACATCCATAAAAATTATTGCAGTTTGTTCAACCTTGCAAATGTTTATACAATGAATGTATGTATACATATGTATGTACAAGCACTAGGTGATTATTAAAACGGTGGAATTTTTTAACTAAAGAGAATCAGTTTTAAAAATTGATGAGTGTAAAATAAATTTATATAAACTGATGCATGAGAGCGTTCCTTTAGATTTATATAATATTATTTATTAGAACATGACTGCGTTGTGGAGTTTGTACAGGTCATACCATTTGACATATCAAAATGAAATTTAGCATGTGCCTTTGGTATATGGAGATAAAGAGCTGTATAGTTTTTGGGCGTAATCGTAAAGGAACAAGGGCTAGTTTCCTTTGTGTACGCTCTACACGTCATACCTTATGACATATTAAACCAAAATTTAGTATGTGCTTTTGGTATATGGAGATAAAGTAAATTTTGGGCATAATCGAGAAGCGGCTATATATCACATATCATAATGAAATTCAGTATGTGCCTTTGCTTTATGGAGATGAAGAGCTGCATATTTTGGGCATAATCGGGAATGAGAAAGGGCTACTTTACTTAACAACCCAAACCGAAAATAATTAATTTTTCTATTCGAATATACTTTGAACTTATATTCCTTATGTAATATATTCTTAAAAATATCTGTTTCTATTGGGTATGGTAAAGTTGAGTGTAGGAAACTCCAGATTTTTTATTTTATTTTCCAATAAAATAAAAACCACAATCATACTATTTATAAAGTTATTCATATTTTGCATTACCAAGAGATTATGAAAGCAGTTCATACTATTAATGTTCAGATTTTTTTGGTGTACAAAATATAGGCTGTGTCCACCCACGTTGTGTGCATCTTGACAATATTTTGTATGATTTTGCTTTGAAAGTATATCCATACTAAATTTTAAGACTCTTAGGTATTTACCCATTTCTGGATACAATTCTAAAATTTAGATAAAATTCTAAAAATTATTATAAAGCTCTGTAAAAGCTTTTTAAAGTATTTTAATAACAATGTTATTCCACAAAGTAAAAATGCAAATCAAATACAAATTTTATTCAATTGGCTATTTGGCAGTAAGCCATTATTTTAAAACAGCGCCATCTGTTGCGAAACCGTGTTTAAAATATCGCGCTTTCAATTTATATTTTGTCATCATTTTTAAACAGCGTCATCTGTTGTGCAACCATATTTAAAATATTCCGCTTTCAAAAATAAAAGATGCTTTAAAGTAAAAAAAATCGGCGTACTTTCACTGCTATTTCTTCACTTTTACCTTTACCTTGTCTTGGATGTAATAGATATTTTCACAAAATTTTGTTAAATTCTATCCAGTAGTTTTTACGTTATGCGAACGCTGACAGAAAGACAGACAGGAGGGAAATGAGTTACTATTTTACTATATGTATAGATATTTTAATAACAGATTTAATTTTTTTTTGTATTAGCGGTGTTATAACTAACAACATAAAAAACACCCTACAGCTTTACTAATATACTTTTAGAATAATTTTATTTTCTTAGTGGAAGAACGTTTATGAGGGTATGCTTATTTTCCTCATTTCCTCTATGTCTAGCTAAAAACATTTAAAAATACAACAATTTGCAAAGATAATGAAAATAGAGAATAAAAAAATTGTATGAAGTGGCAGTGTATTGCAAATGTATTTGTAGATGTAAATGTAAGTGTAAACAAAACTGACTAAGATGCATTGCATTGCAAGCAATTTGTTTGTAACCAACGAAAACCACATAATAAATTTATTGTAGCAGCCTTAAATCATGTCTTATATCTGTTTGTAGTATACGCAAGTATTGTTAATATCCTGTTAATGGCCCTGGTAATATTAATGTTGACTTAAAATGCTATTCTTTTGCTTTTCGCTTTTTGTTTCTTCCATTTATCTTTATTTTACAAGCTATGTGTAATAAAGAGTTTTTTTTTGCTTTTTAAATGGATATTTGTTACATGCAGAACGATTAAATGCATATAGTAAACACAAGAGAAAAGAAAGCGTCATATCGTTTTATAATCTTTATAGAGATTTTTTATTGGCTTTTTAATTAAGTGTTAATTTTGACAACGGCTGGTTACTATAAATGGAATATTTCAATAATTTATAGAAATCGCATTACTTAATTGTTTTAAAAATTAAAATTAATTTCAGAAAAAGATTTGGCAAAAAATCTTTCGCAATGTAAAGCAAAAAGCAAATTCCATAGGAATCGTATAAGTTATTGTTCCCACAGTAAATATAATTTGTCGAAAGCAAGCAATACGGGACTGTAATTGTTTGTGACGAATATAAAATTTGAATTTGAAAATCCGCTATAAAATTGTATAACCTACACAAATTTTTATAACAAGGGATTTGCAATAAAGAACAATTGCCAAATTTGGGGAACCGAAAATTCTGAAATGTTCAACAGGAGTAACGTCATCCTTAAAGAGAAGCTGGTTAGGATACATTGTGGTTTTAAGGCGTAGTTGGACCATACTTTTATTACGACAGTGAGGAAAATGTTGCAGTCAAAGATAGACATTATGGATAAATGAAAACGAAAATGCATCGATGGAACCAGAAGCTGGAGACATGATTGGTTGTAGGAATGTTTTCCCTAGTAACTTACAGCACTTGAATATTGGTAAATATTAAAATACCACCATTTTGTAACCCTTTAACTGTCTAATCTTGTTTTGAGAAATGTTTTCTGCCTTCTTACTTATTTTTCAGCAATGACGAGTATACTCGACGAAAATAGAGTAAAACTTTTTTATGTATAATTTTACAAATTGTTACAAAAAAAAATCAAGCGTTTTCTGATGGTAAACAACATAATTTATTTCATTGATAAAAAAATATGACTTATTGTCGTTATGATTGATTATGATTATTAAGGTTCATATAATATAATTCAAAATCACGCTTTCTATTGGGACCCTCTTTAATTTTTTATTATTTTAACTTTCATTTTGTTGTTAAAGCAAACATAGAAATACACAAAATTGTGTGTCTGCGACGTTTCATAAGATAAAACAATAATCGTAAAAATAATTTTTTATACCCTTCATCGGGGGATCAATAACACCCTACGGGGGCAACTTTTGTTTATTTTGAGGTTGGTAGGGGTTTTCTGCTTTGATTTCTATTAAAGACCTTTATAGAAAGCAATGCACATAGAGGTAGCTAATAGACCCACAGGGTAACCACTGGTAACTAGCAACAGTTAAAAGGCACATGGGGGGCCAATATGAGGAAATTTTTCTCAAGGATTTATTTCCTTTAGTCAGACCATTACAACTCAATATAGATTGCAGAAAGGTCCTAAATTTAACCTTCATAAGGTCGTCGGGTCAATTTTGACCCATTTTAGGAAACAAATTGGGTTTTTTTTCTAAAATGGGCGGATTATGGTTTTGATATTTTATGACTTTTATTTTATTTCAAATCTAAACAGCAAAAATTGTTTTTTTAAATATGTTTTGAAAAAAAAATCGGCTATAAAATTATACGCACTTAAGGTCTTTGGGTCAAATTTGACCTGCAGTAAAAATGCTTGAGTTTTTGTTATGCTACAACCTTGTTTCCTCTTATTGTAATTGCAGAACATTATATTTGTTCAAAAAAGGGGAATCTCTTCAATATTTTCATATTTATGTTGTTCTTGTCTGCAGACAGTAACATTGTTATCATTTGTAAAATAAACACAGAACAAATAAAACGTGTCAAAGTTTAGAAATATCTAGTCTGCTATTTATTGTAAAATGAAGGATAGTGCAATAGAATTATATAGAATATAAAAATATAAATGCATTATCAGACGTGGAAGAAAGTTGTTCAGAAAATAAAGATCATCTGGAATATGCTGATCCGTCTGGCAGTTCTAGCGAGAATATAAAAATATAAATTATCAGACGAGAAAGAAAGTTGTTCAGAAAATAAAGATAATCTGGAATATGCTTAGTCGTCTGACAGTTCTAGCGAGAATGAAAGTGAGACATCAGAAAATGGAGAAATAAGATATTTCAAGGAACCTTTCACAAATAGACATGGAAGAGTTGGAACGGACGCCAGGCTTGATCGTTATTATTGTTCAATAATTACAAAGGAAGAGATTTCTAGTTTTCAATTGCATTTCCCACCGCCTGTGATGAACACAATATTGAAATATGCAAATACGTAAACGTGTTTTTGGACACTGAAATATTCGCTTTTTATTGGTTTACTTTTGCTACCTGGAGTATATAGATCAAATAATGAAAGGACAGAAAGTTTGTGGGATTCTGAGAAAGGTAGACCGATTTTTAGAGCAATCATGCAACTGAAATGATTCAAAATTCTTTCGAAGGTAATAAGAATCGATACTCGCAGTGAACGACAAGTTTTAGATAAGTTTACATCGATACGTGAATTATGGAATCAGTGGGATGACGTATTGCCCAAACTTTATAATCCATCCCAAGATTTAATTGTCAATGAGCAGCTGGTAGGATTCAGAGGTAGATGTCCATTTTGGTTGTACATACTATCACAACCAGCTAAATATGTTATCCAATACGGGTGCTTTGCGATTCTGCTAATAGTTATTCTTGGTATATACAACCGTATACAGGAAAAGAAGTGGGAACTAAGCCGGAAACAAACCAAGGTATGCGTGTAGTTCTCGATTCGACAGTTGGAATGAAAGGACATAATGTGACTGCTGATAATTTTTTTACGTCATATCAATTGGGACAAAAACTACTAGAAAAACAGATCACTTTAGAAGGAACTATACGTAAAAATAAGACTGAATTGCCATCAGAGTAATTGGCAACTAAAGGCAGAGCTGTATTTTCATAATTTTTTTGTTTTACTCGAGACACTACTCTCCTTTCATACATTCAAAAAAAAAAAAATAAGTCAGTGAATCTTCTCAGCACTTTGCAGCACAGCCCAGAAATAAGTAATCACGAGGACAAAAAATCGCAAACAATATTATATTACAATTAATGCAAAGAAGGGGTAGATACGATAAAGGATAAAGTTTTGTTATGTTATACTTGCAAAAGAAAGCCTAATCCTCAATCCCTGATAGCCTCAAGTGATATTTAGTAACATATTAGATATATCAGCTTATAGTGCTTTTATATTATTTACGTCGGCTAACCATGGCTGGAACGAAAACTCTTTTGCCACGCCTTACATAAATCAGTGATAAACTTTGCCAAGAGCATCGTTTTAACGAAAAATTGTACAAAAGCTACGTGATGTTCATGAACAGGATCAGCAGCCGTCATCTTCAAAGAAATCTGAAGATAATGTAGGTGAACTAATGAAAAATACAACCAAGAAAAGAAGCCGTTGCCAGTTATGTCCCAAAATAGATAATAAAACACCATTAGTATGTAACTTGCAAAAAGTTTGTATGCCAACAGCATTCTATGTAACCAATGTAATAAACAATAATATATAACAAAACATTTTCAAAAATATATTTTTACAGTCAAACTTTGGAAAATAATTTTTTAAAAATTTAAAAAAAAAGCTCTTTCCCCCAACAAATAAATTGCATTTTTATTATAAAACGTTATGGGTAATTAGCATAATATTAAATAATTAATATTTTAATTCCCAAAAATTTTATTAATAACTAAATATGCAACTGCTTGTGCAAACCTTGGCAACACTTGTTTTTTTTTTCGATTCTCTTGCGAGAACAAAACTAACTTGTGTATGCTTTTCATCACACCTTACGTCTGCATTCAGTGATGGCAAAAAATCATCCAATTGTAGAAGGACAGTAAGGAAAAATAAAAACGTGGTTTGTATGTTGGTGTTTTGTTTGTTGGTGTTTTGTTGAAGCTTTAATATTCTGTAATATTATTCTATTAATATGCATAATTCTCATTGTGTATTGTAGAATTTTATTACTTATAGAGTATTTTTGGCTTCTCTAAAATTAGGAAAAAGGTTTCCTGATGATCTGGCCTAAGCAACCAGTGAAATACGTATAGGGACTAGCTCTTTTCCCCAACAAATAAATTGCATTTTTATTATAAAACGTTATGGGTAATTAGCATAATATTAAATAAATAAAAAAAAATATTTTTACAGCAAAATTTTTGAAATTTTTTTTTTTAAATTTTCAAAAAATATTTATAGAAAAAATGTTTCCAACAATTTTTACAAACAATTTTCGAAATATTAAAAAAAAATTCAATATTTCTATGAAAATGAAAATCATGAGTGCAACATATAATATTTTTAATAGATATTAAGAATATATATATTTTTTTAAATGCGTGTGATTTTTAAATAGATGAGATCTCTTTTTTCATAGCTAGATGCATTAGAAACATAGACAACATCAGGATACCGACTACAAACTGTCAAAAATAAAATACACACGTTTATAGGTAAACGATTATTTTGAAAACAGCATAGCTACATGGCTACACGATCACCGTTATGGCTGTAGTCAACTTGTTTTTATTCAACAAAAAAATGTTACAAAATTGTAAATTACAAATTCGTATACAAACAAAAAGTTTTGGAGGAAATATTTATAATTTTTTGAAAAAGTTATTTAATTTTATAGAAGCGAAATAAGTAATTCTTCAACAATATCAGAGTTTACGATGTTGACTACATGGCGACAATTGTAGCCAACGGAATTTTTTTTGCTTTTAGCTGCGTAGCCGCTGCCTTCTATTTCTTTGAAGCATGAATAATGAGTATTGTCTCATACGACTTATTTTAATTTATGTAAAGAGTCTACAATATGGATAATGCTGTACATGCCTGTATAAATAAGATCACTGTGGTGAAGGGTATAGAAGTTTCGGCACCACCGAGTAATGCACTTTTATTTGTTTTTATTTAAATTAAATACATTTTCTCTTTGCTGGCACACTTTAATTTCTGATTTTAGTTTTTTATTGGTCAATATAGTGGACACACCTACTACACACTTTGTATACATTTAAAGGGTATGTCTTTTAGGGTTCACAAAATAATATCCAAATTCAATTCTTATATGAAAGGCCCTTTTATTTTTAATTTTATGTTGTCACTAATTGTTGTTTTAGCGGAAGTACATGTTCTGTGTAAATTGCAAATTACGTCAAAATTAATATTTATTTATTAATAATTAATACTTCCGATTGGTCATTGTTCATATGCTGCATTTGTGTAAAAATCACCTTGTCACGTTACTCATATGAGAAATTATATATTATGTATACGCTCCATTTATTAACAATTGCACCTCAAATGTGTTGCATACTTTTTTGGTACTAAAACGTATACTTATTATAATGGACATACAATTTTTATTTGGTAATAATTATACGCAACCAATATTAGCAACTTCCATGTAGGCAAAAAGAAACCAGATTATTTTAAGTTGTACATTCCTAAAACCTAATAAATTTATATATTTTGAACTCATTAAAAGAATATAAATTATAAAAAAATAATTTGAATACAATATGCTGCGGAATATCTTTGAGCATGAAGATATATCTTTACACCAGAAAAAATACTCTGGTTTAGCTCTAATGATATGATGGTAAAATAGTGAATATTTTGCTTTAATTAAAGAAGCTCTTCTGTTGTTAAGCTTATGCTGAATCTCATTATAAATCATGTAGTGTTTTCTATTTTCATCTATTCCTCTAATGTAAAACAGAAGTCCTTTCATTTCCCTTTGTAAGAGCGTATGTGTTCTACCGATCTTGTTTTAATGGTCGTCCGGTTGTCCTATTTTAGGTTATTTTATGTAACGTTGGCTCTCCAAAATCGAAGCATTATTCTGAAAATCATTTATGTCGTGTATAAATCCGATCTAAGCCTCGATATATTTCTTTTTATTTACACAAAAAATAAATCGTATTATCAATAAATATAAGTTTTTGTAAGAGTTTTATTTCTTAAATGCTTCTTAAAACAAAAAATAATAATAATTAACAGGCAAGGTTTTTGGATCTCCTACAGTTTAGGAAATTCCTTTTTTACAAGTAATTGATATCAAAGTAAATTATATGACATCCAGATTAATTTGTCGTAAAAATTTTTCTCGTGATATAAAACTCGGTCAGCCGCTACAGCTACTCTCTGTGAGAATAGAAGTAGCTGTGGTATCCGTTCTTTACATTTGGACTAGACATAACTTTCCAAAGCGCATGACTTATCAATAGAAAATGTGATGTTCCCATTGTATCGAGAGTTTCAAACGAAACTAGACAGTGGTTCTTCGGCCATGTCGAGAAGGACTGTTCATTGCGGTGCAACATTCGACTACATCTCAAATGTTGATACAAATTCCATATTAAATAAAAGCAATACACATAGCCAATGGACCCACAGGGTACCCACTAGTAAATAGGAGCAGCAAAAAGGCACATGTGGGTCAATATGAATTTTTTTTGGAGTTGTTTTTTGCTTTCCTTTCTAACCATTCTAACTCAATATAGATTGCAGGGAGGTCCTAAACTAAAAAAAAATCAATAAAATTAAAAAATACTTTTTTTTATATATTTGCAAAAAAATTTACAAAACATTTTCAAAAGGATATTTTTACAGAAATATTTAACAAAAAATTTCAATATTTTCAATATGACTTTCGCTTTCATAGGAAAGCGAAAGTCATGAGTGTAACATAACACATTTTTAATATTAAGAACTTATGTATGTATGTATGTATATAGAGTAACAAATTTTTTTAAATGCGTTTGATTTTTAAATAGATGATATCTCTGTTTTAAAAACGAGATGCAATAAACACATATACAACATCAGGATACAAATTGAAAAAATAAAATACAAACATTTATAGTTTAGCGATTATTTTGAAGCCAGCATAGGTACATGGCTACACGACCAACGATGTGGCTGTAGTCAACTTAGGCTAAATTCTACTATATTCAACAAAAGAAAATGTCGCAAAATTGTAAATCACAAATTCATATACAAACAAAAAGTTTTGAAGGAAATATTTATAATTTTTTGAAAAAGTTATTTAATTTTGAAAATTTTAATTATTATTGGTCGAACTATTTATGTTTTACATAAAATGAAATTTATAATCAAGCTTAAGTTCGTTTTTATTCTCTCTAAGAGAGAATTAATAAAATTACAAATTAAGTGATAATATTAAAGAAAAATTGGGAAAATTTAATTTTTAGACACCAGCACGAGTGGAATGCACATTTTCTAGACAGCCACGTCCGTCATCAGCACTACTTGTATCTAATCTACTTAGGGTAGTGTTTTTTAGTTGTAAGAATCATCAACCAAACTCAGATAGGTTAATTAATTTTATAAAAGCAAAATAAGTATTTCTACAACAATGTAAGCGTTTACGATGTAGCTGTCATATTCGATATTATTAAGTAGCTGACTACACGGCAACAATTGTAGCCAACAGAATTTGATTTCTTTAACTGCGTCGCAGCTATATTATATTTCTTTAAAGCATGACTAATAAGTTTTTTCTCATATGACTTATTTTAATTTATGTAAAGCGTCAACAATATGGATAATGTTGTACATGTCTCTATAAATAAAATCACCATGGTGAAGGGTATAGAAGATTCGGCTCTGCCGAATATAGCACACTTACTTGTTTTTAGTGCAAACGAACAAAGTTTAGTGCAAACGATGCACAGTTTGCACTACCATCGTGAAAACCCCTATTATAAATATTTTATTGATCTCATTTGTTGTAATATTTTTTATAATATCTCCAACTTTGTAAATATATATGTGTATAAAATAAAATGAAATAAAGATGATAAAATAAATTGATGTATCATACTGACTGAGTTTTTGAGGCAAAGAAAATGTTCTTCATATTGTTGTTCATATCTTGTACATTATTTCATAGTATATGTTTCGATTCAGTCGAGCTTGTTTGTGTTTTCTATCGGTTTATAGGGAAATAACGGAACAAGAATTATATTGTTTCAATCATTTTTAATTAAATTTTTCTTTACTATTTTTTTAATATCTAAGGACTAGAAGCTGTTGTGTCTATTTAAGGAAAAGTTTTGCTTTTCATATAATCAGACCTTTGTTACATTCGCTTCTTATTGTTAACCATCCTTTTTTTCTCTAATCCCATTCGCCGCAAATTGTTAAAGTGATTTTGGTTAAAAAAACTTTTTTTATACTCGCATAATTGTTTGGCATTTGACAATATAATTATTTTTCTCAAACTTAACCAAAAGTATTTTTTTCACACAGTGAAAATATAAAATATAAAATAATTATTATAAGTTTCAACTCTACTAATCACTAAGTTGCTTTTATTGCTGATGGTTGAATGAGTCGTTCACGTTGACAGCCCAATTAGTAATTTTCGCTTTATTAAAGTGTTCAAGCGATTCTATGTTAACTTTGAATTCTGCAATGTATGAGCAATAGTATGTTTGTCCGTATATTAGAACGAACGTCGTTTGTTATATGTAGCTGTAAAATTGTACAATGAAAAGCGTGTAACTAATTAGAAATGAAACACGTAAAAGTTATATGAATCTTGTGATTTCATTTTCTGGGAAAAAGAGAAAGTTTATTAGGAAATTAAAAGCAAAGAAAACTACTTGGATAAAATCTGCAAGAATACAATCACAATTTTATATGATAAATATTTAATGAGGTTCAAAAATCTTTATTTGCACTTGGCTGGTTTTTTAATTTAATATCAACTTAAATAATTAATTAATACTATTTCCATCACTTGGGTTTATATTTATCTTATATGTTAAGTAACTTAAAATCTTTAATGGTTCTAAAATTCATGTAAGTTTAAACTGTTTTTACCACTTAGCTATTAGCTAGTAAAACAACAAGTCATTAGGAGTAGGAGAGTCGCCTACACATATTTTTATTTTGATGTTTGCATCTTTAGTAAACTGCTCCACTATGCAGAGTTGCGCTGTACCGTTGTATTGCCACTACCACCAGAGCCATGAATTTTGTCCCTATATTTTATAAAAAATAAGGAAAACTAACAACTATAACGACAAAAATAAAATGCCAAAAATGAACTGATGTCCTTACAATCCACATATTGTTTGCTACTGGCACAGTTACCCGGGAAATGGTCAGCGTCCTGAAATATGGTGTTTGAATTTGCAATTTTTTTTAATAGATCACACCAACATTTAAAATTCTTACCTTAAAAGTGTTGCAGATATACAGTGCTGGTCAAAAAAATAGCACCAACGACAGAATTTAGTTTCATTCCAACGGAACAATCAATGGCAGATAAGTCCAGAATTGTATTATTTGGAAGCAAGGGATCACGTTCCTACGTAAGAGGACGCAAAAAAACGCAGAATTGAACCCAAAATTTACAACTACAACCATAAAACCACAATAAGAACATTTATGTTGGTATACTCGGGGAAGTTGTGCTCCCATATGGTTCCAACTAAATGCCATTGGTGTGGGTCTTTCAGCAAGGCAAGCAAGCTTGTGACAAAGTGATTTCGGGACGATAAAGTCAATGTGATGGAATGGACCGCTCAGAGCCCAGACCAATTAAGAATTAATAGATATAAAAAAGAGTATCTCAAATGCAACCAACTAACAACGCAGCGCTTTAGACAGCTGTCCAGCAAGTCTGTAATAAAATTTTAAAGGCAAGATGCCAAAATCTTGTAAATTCCAAAACGTTGTGCAGAATTTAGAATTTATAATAAACAAGTCATGCTCAAAGTAATAAATGCATCATTTATAATTCTTTTTAATTTGTTCTTAATTTAGTTCTTAATTTAATTAGCATAAGTAAAATTTATTATCTCATGTAGTAGCAGTTTCCTAGACGTCTTGTGACTAATTTTGAAATATATCAATTTAAACCATATGAAAGTATGTATTTTCTTAGGCTTGGTGCTATTTTTCTGACCGCAGCTATATATATACATATAATAAAACAGTAACTCATTTTCTGATTGTCTGTCTATCTGTCTGGGTACGTTCGAATTACGTAAAAACTACTGAATGGATTTTAACAAACTTTTGTGGGCAGGTACCTTAGTATCCTGATTCTAATTTAGGATGCTTTATTGCAGCAAAAATATTTTATACGCTAGAGAAAGTGGAGAAAATGCAGTGAAAGTACGCCGATTTTTTACCAATTTAAAGGTCCTGCATACTTTTAGGCAATTTTTATTTTTGAAAGCGGGATATTTTAAACACGGTTGCGCAACAGATGGCACTGTTTTAAAACAATGACAAAGTACGAACAGAAAGCGCAATATTTTAAACACGGTTGCTCAACAGATGGCGCTGACAAAATATTAATTACTTACTGCCAAATAGCCAATTGAATGAAATTTGTATTTGATTTGTATTTTTACTTTATGGAATGACATTGTTATTATAATATTTTAAACATTTTTTACAGAGCTTTACTATAATTTTTAGAATTTAGAGTTTCATTTAAAATTTTATCCAGGGATGGGTAGCTTTATATATACGTATATATACGTATACGTAAAGCACTATAAGTAAGTAAGAGTCTTAAAATTTGGTGTGGATTACTTTCAAAGCAAAACGGAACAAAATATTGCGAAATACATTTCGCAAACGTTTGCTAAATTATTCGCTCATTATGGCAGAGAATGTATCAAATCATCAGTCAGTATCAGTATATAACTTTTTTTTAGAGATATTGAAAGACTTGGACTACTTGGACTACAGTAGTATTAGAAGAAATGAAAAAAAAAGAAAATTCAAAATATTATTATTTAAACAACCAAATCAATGACTCAAAAAATACGCTGTTCTGTTTGCTCTCTTTAAACATAATAAAAAATTAAAAGTTTTAAGCTTTGCATGAAGCGTTTGTGAAACGTTTAGTTTGTTTCCATTCACTGGTAAATAGAGTCTAAAATTTCTTGTTGGTGCTGCAAACTTAAATCGGTAAAATTTGATAGAATCGGATTTTTATCTAAATTTTACCGAAATATTTTTTATAATCTCTTTTTTATAATACTCTTTATATTTTTAATGAGGTATTAAAGTACCTCCTCACAAAATTTTATTAAAACTCATCCAGACAGACAGATAAGTAGCCTGATAGAAAGACAGATAGTCTATCTTACTATCTAGCCAGCAACTAAAATTTCCTAAAATATATCATGTACAGGCTCCGACCTCTTCCAATGTAAATTATAACATTTGTAAATAGTATTCCTATTATAAGTGATTTTTGTGTTTTTTTTTTAATTTTATCCAAAAAATATTTCTTACAGATACCCAAAAAATTATATTGTTGAAGCAAACAATTTCTTCTCCTTCCCATTTCCAACACTAATTTCAATAATAATTTACCAAAATTACTAAACAACTTAAAATCTTATTTTCTTGGAGTTAAAAACAAAAGAAAATAAAATCTGAAATAATGCAAAGTCATCTACAATCAAACTCAGTGCAATCAGTAATCGCTTTTATGGGTGGAATAGGAGGAACAATCTTGTTTGGCCCATTAACCCATTTCCTCGTTTATTAGCGAAAATTGTGTTATATTCCATCAGATTGCTGCAGTTAAAATCATGTACTGGTACTTGCTATAATACGCTGTCACTACTCATGATGATGGTTTAGCATTGAACTCTGCACTTGTGGATTTGCATGTCTTAACAGCAATTTCGTTGAAAAAACATAAAGTAACCTAAAAGTATGCAGCAGAAAAAAATAAAATAAAATTGAATTCCAAGAAATCAAACTAGCAACAACAAACAACGATGAAAACATGCATATGTATTCATAGAAAATGTGGAATGAAAAAAGCAAATTAAATTTTATTCGTTGAACAATATGTACATACATATCGTACACTAAATCATAAGTAGCCACAACTCAAAACTCACAAATGTTCAGAAAAGGCCAAAAACTGTATTTCAAAATATAGTTAGAATTATGTATGCAATCACACAGTAATGGTATTTTTCCAGTTAAAGAAGACGTATCGAATTTTCGTGGTCTATAGAAATCTGTGAACTAGTTTATGTATAAAAAAGATTATAAATTTTGAGTTTTGACTGTTAATCGTTTAGTATGCGATATATAGAAATGTATGTCAGTAAAAAATATGCATGTGGATATATATTTTAATAATTTTATGTTGGAAATATTACACGCGCATTTAGCTTCATAAAGATAATGCAGCAAAAGAACGTATAAGTGAACTAAAAATATTAAATATTTGAGAAATATCATGAAAGAATTTACAAAATCAAGTCTCCTTAACCCAAGCATAGTGGGACATTTTTGGATCAGGTGATGATTAGTCTCTAACTTTAAATTTGTATTTTTAAATCGTTTTTTTGTTATTTAGAAGGGGGTACTGAAGGTTGTAAATAAAAATATTATTTTTTTTTAATACTTACCAATTTTTATTTAATTTGATTAATTTAATTTGAGTTGATTTTTATTTAAAAGCTGTAGCATTTTAGACTACAAGTCTATTAGTTCTATGCCCTTAATGTGTCGAATTATCTCATCGTTTAGCTCTTGTATTATTGCTGGCTTATTGACGTACACCTTTTCTTTCAAATAACCCTAAAGAAAGAAGTCCTACGGTGTCAATTGACATGATCTTGGCGGCCAACTAACATCGCCACCACGTGAGATAACACGCCCATTGTATTTGTCGCGCAAAAGAGCCATTGTTTCGTTAGCTACTCACGATAGCAAATACCATTCACATACCTAGCCGGCCTCGTTTAGGAAAAAATACGGCCAGATAATTCCGCCAGCCCATAAGCCGCACCAGTCATTCTTTGTGGATGCATTGGTTTTTCGACAATCACTTTTGGATTGTCATTCCCCCAAATGCGGCAATACTGCTTATTGACGAATCCACTGGGGTAAAAATGTGCCTCATCTCTGAAGATGACTTTCTTTGAAATTTGATCATCCACTGTTGCCATTTCTGGCCACCATTCTGACGACATTTTGAATGATCAAGAGTTCTTGAGTCAATTGCACCTTGTAAGCATGTAAACGCAAGTCTTTATGCATAATGTTCATCAACGACGAGTGTGAGAGATGCAATTGTTGGGCACTACAACGAGTTGAGTTGAATTGGATGGCTCTTCAGCCACACTATCGCGAACAGCAGCAATATTTTCTGCAGTACGAGCTGTATGAGCATGCACTAGTGTTTTCACATCTCCTAAAGACCCGGCTTGCTCATGATTTAGCATGATTTTTCCGATCGTACGCACATTTGGACGATTAAATTAACCGAAAAAATCACGAAGTGCAGGATATGCATTTTGATTTGAAGGCCTATTTTCATAATAAGCCTGAATAACTTTTGATTGTGTATCATGGTTCAAATTGAGTTAATCTGAAATTGAGGAATGTCAAATTAAATGCAGAAAGAAACTTGAAGTTTAGGTGTGGTTCACATTGAACATCGGCCCTTAAAATTTAACAACCCGATATAAATATACGTGGTAATGATAGCAATTAACGACGTAATACCACTAAAAATTACAGAATAACTTATGGACCTTGCCGATAATAATAACGCATTTAACTCTAGTCTTATAACTAAGCACTCTATACTTGTTACTTTCAGATTGTTATAAATGAACCTGAATTCCACATTAATAAAAAACAAACTTTTAACAGCAAATATTATTTAAACTTTTATTTAATTCCACACTATTAATTTGTTAGCTTTAAAAAATTTTGTCTTATAGCGTGATCGGTTTAATTCAGACTACCGTTTTTAAAAAAGATTTTGCTTCTTATACCAATAAGCTTTTTACATTTTTTTTTCTATTTACCGCTTGTTCAGCCGTAGTATGTTTATAACAGAAGGCATATAAAAAATGTTTAAAGGGCATATGAAATATAATTCATACAAAGAAAAGTAATTAAGGGGAAATCAAAAGTACGTTTTAGTAAATAAGGCAGTGGCGGCAACAATACTTATTCCGAAATGGCAATAAATTTAAATGTAGAAACTGCAATTACGAGTACACACAGCCTTATAAGTGGGGATACAATAGCATTTGTAAATTGTAATATATTTTTGTAATAAATTTTTTGTATATAAAGTTATCTTGTAGACATGACATCATTTGACTTGACAATTGTCGTGACAACTAGCCAACTTGTGAACTTTGGTTGCAAATAGGATATAATGTCTTTCATGAAACTAGCGATGTAATTTGAACAACATGTATAATATTTAAAAGTATGCAACATGTCATCTAGTTGTATTTTGTACAAAATTTATATTCGTTTAGATCAACATAATCAATTTCAGACAAGCTATGCCCGTCACTTTGTCAGCGCCCTTAGAATATTTTGCATTGAAAGTAATCAACACCATATATTAAGACTTACTTTTCTAGTGCTTCAGTTATGGTTTATGTATTTTCTTTATATTACAGATAAAATTCTAAAATTGATATTACATTGTAAAATTGTTGTAAAGTTTGACTAATTACAATTTAAATATTTAAATATAAAAATCGCAGCGCACCGCGCAAACTTGTTTCCCTAACAATGTTTGGTTTGATATTAGATTAGTATCTACTAAAAACGAATGTTAGGGCAAAACAAATAAACAAAAGTTGCTCTCATTCCTAACCAAAGGTTGAATAAAGCAACAACAAATATAAGGTGGTAAATATTAAAGAAAAATATCAAAAAAGTTGAGAACTTTGGGTTGTGGTAGACTTCGTTCTTACCAACTGACGATGATTAATAAACACAGTTTTTTCGTATTCCTTTATCTGAGTTTGGTGGGTTAAATAGTTGACGAACTTATGAACTGAACACCATACAAAGCATATAGATCAAAGAATGCATTTGTGATTAATATTCTTTCAACTTATAGAGAATATGAGGGACTTAAGCCGGACTTAGAAAAAATATCATTTGTATAAAAGACTTCTGTAAATAGTGTTTAAAATATCCCGAAAAACTATATTTCAAAAATAAAGTTTGCTATAAAGTTTGCAGTATCATTGAAATGGTAAAATTTCAATGCTTTTTCTCGATTTGCTCTTAGAAATGGAATATTTTTGCGGAAAAAAGTATCCTATATTTGAACTAAGATACTAAAAATTAATTTAAATCCATGTAGTAGTTTTACTTGACATGCGAACACAGCCAGACAGATAGACAGATGGACAGACAGAAAAAAAGTTACTGTTTTATTATATGTATTTAAAATTATTGTAGTGTTCTTTAAATAGTGTTAAAAATTTCCCGCTGACCAAAATAAAATTTTCTGCCAAGTTTAGAGTAGCACTAAATCGGTGAAATTGCGTACTTTCATTAATTTTTTCTCTATTTTCTGGAAATTTTCTGGAAATATGATATTTTTATTAAAGTTAAATAATATTTAACTAATGTTATTACATTAGTTTTTTAATCGAGTGTATTTTTCTACTAATTTGTATTGTAGGCAAAAAAATAATGCCACGGTTTTTTTCGGGACGGTATATACCGTCGATATAAAAACCGAAGGCACTGTATTCGATTTTGCGAGTTCTTTGAGTCTAATAGGATCAAGTTTATGTTTTAACTCTCTAAAATATCTTGTATTTTTGTCATCAAATTTGGTAATCTGTGGTACGAAATATCCTATTCATAAATATTTAATTCCATTACTCTAAGTCAAGTTCTCCTAGTTAATTGAAAGAACCACCATATTTATACCACCTTAAATTATGTTGCTTTTCTGGTTTAGACTATGGGAACATCATCGTGATTATTATTAAGTACCGCAAACAAGAAAAAGAAAAAACAAAAATCAAATGGCATTTCTACATGTCTATAGTATCCGTCAAATGCTTGTGGTTGGTTAAGGGTTAAATTGTGCATCGATGTTTTACCGACTAAGGATACAGATACCATTTACGATACAAATTGTAAATTTAAATTAAAGGTAAAATAATACATGTTGGGGTATTTTTTTATTACTTTAAAAATTATAGCTAAAAAGATTACAAGAATTTAAAAACATAATAATAAGATTTTTGTTTGGTATTTTTTCTGTCGCTCATGCAAACCACTTTACACTGAAAAAACCCCTTATGCATTTATGTAAGACTAGCTGTGCCCACACACGTTGCGTGCGTCCTTTTATTATATATTGTTCGATTTTATATATATTTGTTCGATTTTGCTTTGAAAGTAATCCACAACAAATTTTAAGACTCATACGTATTTACTTAATATGTATAAAGGTACCCTGGTATCCCTGGATAAAATTCTAAAATTTATATAAAATTCTAAAATCCAAAAATTTTTGTGAAGATCTGTAAAAGCTGCTTAAAATATTTCAATAACAATATAAATCGACAAAGTAAAAATACAAATCAATTACAAATATTGTTCCGTTGGCTATTGGGCAGTATGTAATTCATATTTTGTCATTATTTTAAAACAGCGCCATCTGTTGCGAAACCGCTTTTCAAATACCCCGCTTCCAATTTATATTTTGTCATTATTTTAAAACAGCACCATCCGTTGTGCAACCGTGTTTAAAATATCACGCTTTCAAAAATAAAAGTATGCAGTACCCTTAAATCGATAAAAAAATTCGCGCACTTTCACTGCTTTTTCTCCACTTTCTCTAGGAAAAAAAGATATTTTTGCGGAAAAGAAATCTTGTACTGGAATCAGGATACTAAAATCCATCCAATATTTTTTACGTGATGCGAACGGAGACATTAAGACAGACAGCAATTGAGTTACTGTGTTATATTATATGTATAGATTGAAACAAAAAATGCTAAAATTTCCTTATTAATAGCTATTTTGTCTTATTCTTCTGTTTTAGTAAGAGAATGGTGTGCCATTTAAAAACGAATAACAATTTTACTCTTGTTAGTTTTTGTGGTTCAAGTACTACCTGCTGTAATGTGGACTTTCATATAAAAGTCAGTTTTTTTAAACAAACGCTTAATGAGTTGATTGTGCTAAAAAAAAAACATAAAAAACAAACAAATATAAAAATATAAAAATAATAGCCCAATTCACAATCTTGTGCATTTGAGATTGCAAATTTATGCAATTGTAAAAATTTCCTATGAATTGTGAACGGGTTTTTATTTCAGTTTGCAATATTTCTTTCAAAACAAAAATAAATCCTATTGGAATTTTTTTAAACAATAAAAATTTCGTTGTAGAAAAGTACAAATATTAAATTTATAACATAAAAACCTGCTAAAGAAGTTGTTTTCATCAAAGGTACATATTTCACACACTTTAATTAATAAAATAATCTAATTAACAAAATATTCATTTAATTTCAATATTCATTTAATGTCCAAAATTCGTCAGTAGTCCATAATAAGGGGAGGAAACAGTGTTCCATCTGAAGTTGCAAACATAAATAGACACAGAGTTACCAAACTATAAAAGATGCATTATGTCCAAAATCGATAGTCGTCTAGTATTAAATAACAATTAGCAGGAGCAGAACATACATTGAAAACTACCATACTAGAGATACAACAAATCTCGGAATTATCAAACCGTCCAGGTAATAGATGCAACTTGCCCAAAATTTAACCGTAGTCTAGTACTAGATTACAGTTAACGGCAACAGTATTTCTTTGGAATTTTTAGTGTAACAAATACTAAAGATCACGGAATTATTAAAAATAAAAATTTACCAGCCAAACAAGCCAGTAATAGATATCAAATAAAATTTTATTGTGGCCATCTGGATCCATTTTTAAATTTTTATCTTCTTTGGTTTTTCGATTTTCATTTTTTTCATATTTTTTGTTGATTTTAATTTTCATATTTTTTTATATATATAAAAGAAGTACCACTCAGGCAGTTAATGCCTACATAAACTGTGGTACTTCCTTTGGAAAGGGATAGTAGTAGATAAGACAGATGGTTAGTGATAGTAAAGCCTCGATTCTGGCAACACTGGCAATTGCACGTTATGATTATTTTTAGAACAGTATTGCAGCGCCTCTGATGTTATTTAGGCGAATTAGTTCGAAGCTAGCATAGCCAATTTATATTTATTTTACTTCGCCGGCGATTTAGTGCTATGTGGTAATACCGGCGAAGGAGGGCGCTGTCATATGCATTATTATGAAGAAAAATTAATATATATCAGAAAAATTGATGTTGCCACGGCTGAGATTTGAACTCGTGACCATTGCTTAGTAGTCAACGTGCTAACCACTTAAGCTACAGCTAAAATTTAGTAAAACAAAGAGACCACTCTGGCTTACGCAGAAGCAGGTATGTAAGCGAATAAGTTTTTAAAACGAATTTTGTGTAGCAAAGAGACCTACCTGAAGAAGGTTTGAAAGCAGAGTATTACTCTCTCCCTTACAAACCTGCTTCGAAGTAAACGTAATTTTTTGCTGGGTTACGTAGCACAGTGGTTTGAAAACGACCTTGAACGTAGAGTTAGGTTTATTAGCTCTTTAAAGTGAGCGCTCTTTTCTGCTCAGCTCATTAAAACGAACTAGTTCGTTCATTTAGTTCAATAGCTCACTTAGTGAGCTAAAAGCAAATGATTCGCTCAGTTGATCTGTTTCGCTCAATTGTATTTAGTTCATACGATTTTAGTGTTAATTCATGTATATAGCTGTATAAATTATGGATTATCTATTTCGCTGTAGTTGTAAAAACCCATAACTTAGTTTAATAAGAGTTGAATAATATATTTAAAATAAAACCTAGTATAAATTTTTGGTATAAAAATTTTTAATTTGTAATTTTTTTATAGTATGTATGTAAGTAAGTAGTAAAAAAATATTAAATTAAAAAGTAAATGATATTAACACTAAGAGCCTTATTCATAAAAAATTTTTTTGATTTATAAAAATTATATAAAACAAATTTCCATATAAAATTTGTTTATTAAACCTTTTATAAACTGAAAATATTTTTTTTATGAATTAGAGCCTAATAAACTGAAATATAAAAACATAAAGATACATAAGTAGAAAAAAAAACAGGCGAGCAGCTCGTCTAAAAAATTTGTATAGGAATTACTCAAAAAATTTAGTGCTTTTCAAACAAATTTAATACGCAAACCGCACATAAGATTATTATAAAAAAAACTTCAGAGTTTATATACATACATGTATTAACACATAATGAATTTGACTTGGTCAGTATGATAGACATAAACAAAAGCTGAATGTCATAAAACAAAAATTTGAACAATGAAGTACAAAAAGCGCTCAGTAACTGAGCTAAAAGAGCTCAGTACAAAAAGCGTTTCATCTAGTTCAAAAGAGCGAATAGTTCAATTGCACTAGATAACTGAGCTAAAAGAGCTCAGTAAAAAGAGCGTTTCATCTAGTTCAATTGAGCGAAAAGTTCAATTGAACTAGTTCCTTCGCGAACTACACAGTTCTACTTGAACGACCTTGAAGATATTCTAATGAAATTTGACAGAGACAAAGAGTTTTTTCTAAATGGAAATACGAACGCTCGGCTCCATAGGGTAAAGAAGGGCTTCTGGGTAAAAAAGTTGGGTACCTCGGCCATATAATTTTTTTAGAAATCTCATAAAAAGTTTATTTTTTAACTCAAATGTTAAGATTTGTTAAACTTAAATAGACCTTGAAAATATCTTTAAAAAATTCTTACATGTGTAGGTGATCACTTTTGGTTCGGGAGAAAATTGATTTTTTTTATTATGGGCGATCTTATTATTTTTGGCGGTGTGTACTTACTAATGATCGGATTATAATTTTAAGACATTGGCTATATTCTTGATTAAATTAAGAATAAATTATTTTTAACTTTGTTCTGATAGCGTCTTTCCGTTAAAAAGTTACAAGCCTCTGAATTGGGACAGTGTAAAAAATACCGTTTTCTTAGGATTTACCCCAAAAAGTTGGTATTCCTTTTTTGCTTATGTAATTTAAACTTACTTCGGTACTAGTAAATTTTTTAAAGACAACCTACAGCAAGTCCGAAAAGTAAGATAAAAATTATAACGATTCTCCCTTCAGCCCTATCTAAACATAGCCAATTTTGATACAAAATTTATAAATTATTGTAAAATTCCTGGGACTGCAAAGCACCGATTAAACAACGTAAACGGATTTTTAAAGCCACAATGGTTTGCTACATACTTCAAAAAGGATTTTACAGACCCGTGATTAATAAAGGTAGGGTAGCTACTTTTGTAGACATGATATACAATCCTGCGTAAGGCCCATGTTATCTTTGCTGCTTTGTAGCACATATCACCGTCATGGTAATATCATACTTTAATTTAGATTTATGTTGGCGGATATAAATGTCGCCGATTGAACGAGTTCCTCTGCGTTTAGACTTTTCCTGCATACCTCCATGGATAACGCCAATTATTCAAAAGCTTTAGCGTTTTTTAATAGAAGAGAATTGACTGAATATTCGCAAGGCCAGTCGACGTAAATTAGTCCATAAAATGAAAGAATTATGAATATCAAACAGGTGAAATGATAACACAGCACAACAAAATAAAAAAAATTTCATGTGCTCTTAAAACCACTATATAATTTTGATGTATCATGACTACCTTTGTACAAAAATGGTAAAATTTTTAAATTCTATGGATAGATTTTTTTTTAAAAAATTTTTTTTTTAAATTGCAATTTTTTTGAGACGTTTCTTCAAATAATTAATGATAACTCAAAAACTTCTAGTCCGATATTATTAAAATAAATTCAGAAAAATTAAGATTTGCATAGCCTTTAATTCGTCTATATATCGTGTTTCAATCGCATCAATAGTATCGGAGTTATAATAAAAAACTTAAGAAAAAAATATATTTTTTACGTAAAAATGGCAAAAATTTTCGTTTTAAAAAAATCATAAAAAATCGAAAACGGCAAAAAACTTCCAGATTCATTTTTTTATCGCATAGCGACATATAATAGCAACAAAAGATATCGACCATAAAAATCGATTGATTTCTTTCGAATTTATTCACATTTTAGTGAATTCGCTCATTTTCACAAAATTTTAGTTTTTTGCTTGATATACGCATTATAGCGGGTTTTCAAATGTGTGAAAAACATAAATTTTCCAATTTCAAGGGGTGCATGTCGGATTAATGTTAGATTTGATGAGAAACTTCCACCCACAAAATTTTAGTCGAATTCGACAACGTTAACACGTAGCGCATAGGCCCCAAATCTGAAAAAAGCGTTTAAATCGAAAATAATTGACAAATTTTCAGTTTTTGCAAAATTAACGCTATTTATTTCCCCTTTTGCAAAAAAGTGGATCCTGGTCCTTAGGGCAAACACAATGAGATTTACAATAAGCTACATATCTTTTAAATCGGTTAAACAGTTTTCAAGTTACTTGCCGAAGGCAATTGACAAAAAAATGTAACTAAGTCAAATCGATGGAATAGATCGAAAATGCATTTCATTAAGACCATCGCAAATGTTTTCCAAAGCCGGTTTTTGTAGTTAAACAAAAATAGCAATCAGATTCATGATTCGTTGTTTCTCTCCATAGCATAGGCTTCGAAATTCCCCAGTGTGGTCTGAAAAATTTTTATAACAGAAAATTAAAAATTTTATAAAATATTCCAAATGTATTAACCTATACTTACTTTTTGTTAGATGAGCTTAGAGTTAAATTGAATCGACATGAAGTACATATAGTACTCGACGTCCAATGTTCGTTAAAATTCTTCGGATTTATATTAAAGCAATCTTCATATGACTTTTGAAATGAAGCTGAGAAGCATTTCCGTTTTTTTTTTTCGTTAATATATTGGCCGCACACATAACAAAATGAGTCCGGATTGTTTTTACATAAAAATGTTCTAGTTTTCTTGCTCATGGCTGATTGAAAATTATGCTTCTGTTACCGCAAACACTTGTTGAATGAATAGAAATGGCTCAAGGAGCTCTTATAAATAATGATACTAAAATTTCGAACAACCCTTAATGTGGTCCTATTTTTTACCTATTCCCAAGAATCGTAAAAAACATTAAGGAATGCTATGCAAAAAATCAATCTTTACAGGTAGCCAGCGGAAAAACCCAATTCGGCGTGCACGCAAATTTATGAACGTTTATTACTTTGCCGCCGCAATTGTCAAAATGAAGCAAGGGCGACAGGTAGCCAACAGAAAAGGAGCATTTCATCGTTTATCAGATTTCTACTGAAATCGTAAAAATTAAAAAACTTTTCCTTTATTGCTTACTTTTTTTAATTCTGAAAATCATAAAAATGCCATAAATATCTGTTCCAAACAATTTTCTGCATTCAATACTGTATTTCCACAGTAACACGTGTCCCACAGAAATACGTGTTTTGCCCAAAACAGTATTTCGCGTACTTGTTTTGCCATACATTTCTCATTCATCCAAAACACTTTGGCAGTACCTGGATATTGTATAGTGGTTTCAAAAGCATCTAATTTTTTTATTTTGTTGCGTTGTGTAATAGGAAGATATCAGTCAATTTTAGCGAAATTTTATATTTTATTGTTAAAAAAGAAAAAATAAAAAATTTTAAAAGTAAAATGTTTTTGTAAATTGTCTTCGACAAGTTCTCAAGGACATATAATGGCCAGTGAAAATTGTAATAACTCGAAAACTTAAAGACATGTAGCTTATTGTAAATCTCATTGTGTTTGCCCTAAGGACCAGGATCCACTTTTTTGCAAAAGGGGAAATAAATAGCGTTAATTTTGCAAAAACTGAAAATTTGTCAATTATTTTCGATTTAAACGCTTTTTTCAGATTTGGGGCCTATGCGCTACGTGTTAACGTTGTCGAATTCGACTAAAATTTTGTGGGTGGAAGTTTCTCATCAAATCTAACATTAATCCGACATGCACCCCTTGAAATTGGAAAATTTATGTTTTTCACACATTTGAAAACCCGCTATAATGCGTATATCAAGCAAAAAACTAAAATTTTGTGAAAATGAGCGAATTCACTAAAATGTGAATAAATTCGAAAAAAATCAATCGATTTTTATGGTCGATATCTCATTTTGTTGCTATTATATGTCGCTATGCGATAAAAAAAATGAATCTGGAAGTTTTTTGCCGTTTTCGATTTTTTATGATTTTTTTAAAACGAAAATTTTTGCCATTTTTACGTAAAAAATATATTTTTTTCTTAAGTTTTTTATTATAACTCCGATACTATTGATCCGATTGAAACGCGATATATAGACGAATTAAAGGCTATGCAAATCTTAATTTTTCTGAATTTATTTTAATAATATCGGACTAGTAGTTTTTGAGTTATCATTAATTATTTGAAGAAACTTCTCAAAAAAATTGCAATTTTAAAAAAAAATTTTTAAAAAAAAATCTATCCATAGAATTTAAAAATTTTACCATTTTTGTACTAAGGTAGCCATGATACATCAAATGTATATAGTAGTTACTCGAGCATATTTTTGCTGTTACCCTGTGTAATGCTTCGTAACATGGTTCATCGCTACTATATGACATGTTTTATCATTTGCGTTTGATGGCCAAAGAATAGTTATTGTTTGGCAAACATTGGAAATTTAACAAAATATAAAAACACAATAAGCTGTTCTAATCTCCATCTCTAGTCAAAAAAACTTTTACCTAAAATTTATTTAAACTACACGAGTAATATATTTGTTTAGTATGCAATTAAACATACAAACAGGTATTACATTCTATTAAAGCTCAGACTTACCACGATTAAAATACAATTTTCCCGTTTTTTTATTCATGTAAACAAATTTACGATGTGTTGACACGCTAAAGGTCACACATAATGCTGGCAACAAATACAACCAACATACAAAAAAAAAAAATAAAAATAAAAACTATACTATCGGATTCAATTCTATAGTAAAACTTATGTGTTTTTAAATATTGGATAATAGTTTTATTTTGTAAAATTAAAAACTAAAAATAAAAAAATATTTTACAATTGCATGGGCTAACTCACGAACAAAATCATATTGCTGCAAATTATGGTTTCAATATATTTTTGTTTTATTTAAAGTTTTTTTTTTTAATTCAATAACAGGTGTTTTAGAAAACAACTTTTTTTTAATAATAACTGTAGATGTGACTAAAATAGAAATTGTTTTTAATTGAGTTTTGCAACATCGTGTTTTCAAAAACATTAAAAACATGTCAAAAAACCTTAAAAATTAAATGGTATAGTTTTAATAAAAATTAAAGGGAATAGAAAAATAAAAAATAAAAATACAGAATTGTTTCAGGGTTTTGTTAAAAAAAAAAACATAAATTCTAAAAATTGCCTTTTATTGGTTTTTATCGTACTATTGTGTAAATGGATTTGTACATTTTGTTGCCAAATTTTCTTTTTAATCTGAACAGAGCACCCAAGGGAATTTTTCTTGTTAGAAACAAACAAAAATCTTCATTAGAGATACTTAAGTTTAGCTTATCTGGGATAATAAAAATCATTATGAACAGGTGAAATTTGTGAAAGTTATACACTTCCAAAAAGAAATCCAGGAATAATAATTCTTACAAAAAAACCCGAATTCAAAACAGACAGATAAGCAGCAATTCGAAACAAAAAATTTAAGAAGTAATCTGTAAGAATTAGATTTAAGCCAAATAAAAAATGAGCCAAAATTAGCAGGAAGAAAAGTAAAGACTGTGTCAATGTCAATAATCACCCTATTACTGTTCAAAAGTTAAGCTATTTTTACATCTTTTGTGGGGACATCATGTAAGCATCTGCTTATAACAATTTCAATGATAGGGCCACATATATCAAAAAACATCACCTATTTGGACACCCTTTAATTTACAATTTTAAATTAAAGACCTGTTGTTATAGAGGACTTGGCCACAAAGATTCTTTGTAAATTTCAACTGTCTGTCCAGATAAAGTAGTGGATATTCTGCCTAAATTTCAAGTGTTTGTCAGGTCAAATTAAATAATTTAGGAGGACACCCTTTAATTTCTAAATTCGAATTTTATACTTGTTATAGCGGACTTTGCAATACAGGTTCCATATAAATTTCAGCTGTCTGTCTATAAAAGATCAAAAGTTTGGCCACATATATAGATTTACATTAACTATTGGGACACCCTTTTATTTCTAATTTTAAATTTTATACTTTTATTTATAGGGGTCTTAGCAGTACAGATTATTTGTAAATTTCAACGGTCTCTGTACAACTGTTAAAAAGTATGGCCATATACTTCAAACTAAATGAACTATTGGAACACCCTTTAATTTATAATTTTGCATATTTATACTTTTTTTTAAAACGGTAATAGTATTCGTCATTCTACCAAATTTTAACGGCTTTGTCTATAACGGTTCAAAAAATAGGCCCATATAGGTCAAATTACGTCACCTATGGGGACACCCTTTAAATATTTAATTAATTTTTTTATTACTTTCTGTTGTTGACAGTTATAGTGATATACAATTTTTTTTAAATTTTAAATTGGTGCTCTTTACGGTTCTAAATACACGTAAAAAAATGTATGTTGTATGGGGACACCCTTTAATTTTTTAAAATAATGAACTGTTTTTAAAACGGGACCAAACTGTAAGCATAACCTTTCAAATAAAGAAAAAAAAATTAAAACCGATTTAGAAGTGGCTGAGTTCTGCGGGCACATACTTAAAAACAGAAACATTCAGATGAATTGATAATCTCCTTCTTTTTTTAAAGTCGGTTAAAAATGAATATGATTTTGGTGTTTTTATAAAAATTTAATTTGTTGCAGGATAGGGATTTTAATTATTTTGGTATTCCCCTTTATTAAAAATACATTGACAGGGAAATTAAATAAAAATAAAAAAAATTCTCTAGATAATTCCTGAAATCTCTTGAACTTAAATTATAAATTATAAATAGATTAAAAACAGCAACAATAAAGATTTATAAAAAAATTACCTGGAAACGAACCACTGGCACTTCACCATGAAATTTATACTAGAATCCAGTCTGGTAATATAAAATTTATTTGCAACCTACCGTAAGGTAGATACCAAGTCTAGCAAGTTCGTCCACAGTTAAATAAATATAGTTACAGGTTTGAAAGTCGCTCAATCTTAGCTCGCGGCTTTGCTATCGCTACAAATCTGGATATCTTTGCCACATATCCTGTAGTACCTTAGTCAGTTTTCCGCTCTTTTTACGTCTGAAATTTCGGCCTGGACAGTGCTGCATTGGTTTTGCATCCTAAACTTCATTCTAATTTGAAAACGAGGGATGACAACACCTTCCCCTACTCCATTGTCCATTTTAGATCCATCTGTATAAACTTTACGTCTTTATGATGATGCCACTGTCACATGGTAAAAAGATCCTTTGAGCTTGTTTAGTGCAGGCAACCATGCCAGCGCTCCATACATTAGTAAAGGTTTATCAGTGTGATGCCCAAGTTTTTATCTATAGCCTTCTTACAAATATGAGGGCTTCTGAAGCCTTATTAAACCTAAATTGAGTATTAGCATTCCATGACACTTTGGAGCCTAGATATTTCGCACTGTCGGATAACTTGTGCTCCACTCCACTTAGGAGCAGTAGCGTAAAAATAGGTGTCTTGTTTCTTTTGGTGAATAACGCAAGATGCGTTTTCTGAGCATTAACGCTAAGACCACTTTTAGTGCTTCACTTACTAATTTGTCTAAGCGATGATTACAGACGTTGGGAGAGAGTATCAGAAATATAATATAAAGCAGAAATATAATATATATAAGTAAAAAAGGAAAAAGGAAACAAACGTAAAGGGAATAAAATAAAAAAGTTAAAATTTAGTATTTTTTGTAAAATAAAAAAATAAAATATTATAAAATAATTTCTATTTGTTTAAATAGGAAAATGATTACAATTTAACTACCAAGTATGAGTTGTCTATTGACCAACACATTGTACACTGAAAAAATAAGTACACCAATCCAGGTTTAGGTTAGTATTAAATACAAATTTAATTAAATTATTAATTGGTTACATTATTTGTTTAATACAAATATAAGTTTTTTCTGTCTTAATTATAAGTATATATGTATGTCCTTTTGATGTGCTATTGAATTAATTAAAAAATTAATCACATTTGCATATGAAAAACCTTTGATTGGTGCAAATATTTTTTCCTCTGTTTCTATAGAGAAAAATATTATTCATAGTTTTCTCAGTTTAAGAAAAATATCTACTTTTCATTGATTTTCATAGATCGAAATACACGTTTATATGATGCTTACTGTAACCAATTGGAGATAAGTAATCAATTAATAAATATTTCAAAAGTATTTTGATTGCATCCTGAGACTGAAACAAGTAATTAAATGAAAATAACCAAATAAATATAATTAACATAAAATCCAGTCCGCAAGAATCCTTTACACTCAATATTATTTTTGTTTACCTGTTGTTGCATAACAAACTTCAATGTGAAAAGATTTGTTTCAATTATTATTAAGAATCAGCAAAGCAAATACATACTTGACTGCACTTTGTTAACTCAAGCTGTCATTGGTATCTGCATATGTTCCGATACTTAAATTTATTTCACATATTTTTATTGGCTTTTGTTTTTGTGTAAAAACAGAGTTTTTCAGCAATAATCTATACTTTTTCATTTTTTCAACAAAAATCAAAAGTGCTCAAGTGACATTTACAAAGAAATTGTGGCTTGAAAATATAATATTAAAGAACAAAGTTTAAATAAAATAAATTTTGTTTACTGAACCTCTTTGTGATTTGTCGTAGTTTTAACCAAAATGATATCGTATTTATCTTAAGAAAAAATATATGCATAATTGTATACTGTTATGTAATAAAAAAGTTTACAGATAAAATTTATATACGGTGGTTCCGAATTTGATGTTATAGAATCGTATCTGCTGTATTTACAAAACTTATTTATTTGAATCTAATAATATATCGATACCTTCTCATAAGAATGTATTAAGCGACATTTCTAAAATTGTTCAGGAAACGAAAAAAAAACGTCTCATTTAGTTATTTATTTGTGTATTTTATGGAAAGGAACATAATATGTATTCTGAAAATCGCTTTCCAAATATAAAAGCGATTTTCAGAATACAAAACTTGACATAAAACAAATTTCAGGGAGCAACATTATTCCAGTGAGAAAACTTGGCGGTTGATACAATTTTATTTTCTCTCTAGTTTCCTTTGCATCCCTGATAGGGCAGCGAAACCCAGGCCAAAATGTGGCGCTTAACTTCTAGTATAGTTCCACATCAAAAACTTAATTTTCGAAAAAAGTGTCGCTAAATACATTCTTACGGGAAGGTATCGATATATAAATTTTTGTTTCACTTTTGACGGAATAAAAAAGATTAAAAATAAATTTGTTAATAAAATAAAAAATATAATTTACTACAAATTTTCACCGAAAATTTTATACAAATTTTCACCGAAAATTTTATACAAAATATTTTTCTAAAAATTCTATCTAATTTTTGTATACAAGTTTTCTATTGACATTAATATATTATAAATCAAGGCACCAATTTTTTTTTTTATATGGAGTTTGACATTAAAGCTACCATTTAAAAGGGAACATTTTATGTTTAGATGTCAAAATCCATATAAAAAAGAATGTAAAAATTTTCGACTTAATATTGTGTCTTTATTTTAACTTTTAAATTATTTTTCAATCTTCAGCAAACGTTCGTTCAGAACACATTTAAAATTGTTTTATTCAAAATATGTTTATCGGAAATTTTTATATCAATTCTTCACCGGAAATATTTGTATAGAAAATTTAAACTGAAAATTTTTACTGAAAGTTTTCATTCAAAATAAAAAATATATGAGACCCGGTCTATGAAAAGGTGGCTTATGACTCCAAAAAAATTGTTCCACTTTTTGTTGTTGTTGTTGCATTGTTTATCTTTAACAGCTAATTTTTCGAAATTTTGTTTTTGAGTCATAAGCCACCTTTTCAATTTTCAAATATACTGAAAATTTTTATAGAAAATTATTTCCAAAAATTTTTATAGAAAATTTTTACCAAAAATTTTTATAGAAAATTTTTACTGAAAATTTGCATAGGAAATTTTTACTTAAAATTTGCGTAGAAAATTTTTACTGAAAATTTGCACAGAAAATTTTTACTGAAAATTTGCACAGAACATTTTTACTGAAAATTTGCATAGAAAATATTTACTGAAAATTTTTGTAGAAAATTTTTATATAGGAAATTTTAAAAAAATTTGTATAGGAAATTTTCTGAAAATTTTTACTAAAAATCTTTGAGCAAATTCCTTTAAGAAAATCTAGAAAAACTGCATCACAAGTTAAGTAAATTGCATCAAAAATCATTGCTAACATGAAGCGTGTTAAAAAAAAAACAAAATGGGGAAAAAGTTTGACAGGGTTGCGAAGAGTTTTGATTCCAGTTACCCTTTCTGTTACTTTATGTGCGGACGCAGCGGCGGTCAGTAACAACTAAATTAAATCGCAGAAAATGTGTGCTCTTTGGTAAAAAAGTTAACCTATTCCACACTAGAACAGCGTAAATAAGAGATGAGCGACCTTGAGAGAGCTTGTTAGCTAACTAGTATACAAACTCTGGATTTCTGTCGTCCTTTACTTTTAAATTGGACTTTCCTGCTTTAGTTTAGTATTTTAACATGAGGTGAACTAAGTAACTAAGATAAGAAGCTCTTGGCAGGAAAGCCAAAAAATTGGTTGGGTATAATTGTGGAACCTTCAGCTCACTAACTGGGTTAGTGGAAACTTTATGTATTGCCTGACCAAGACGAAGATCGAAGAAGATAATGATTGTCAACTTATCCTGGAAGATGCTAAGACCCCAGCAAAAATTGTGTGTGAATATCTACCACTGGTAAGCGTTAGAATTAGGACCACTGGTAGACATATATTACATATCTTTGATCTTAGCTTAAAAAAATAATGGCAATTACGATATATCCTGTAAATAGGAAGAAGTCTGAAATCACTACAACCGAGAGTTAAGATAAGACCCATTAAGTTAGTGGTCTGTTTATAAAGGCTGTATTGCCGCCTCGCCGTCGTTCTTTTTGGTCAGTTTTATCCGCACAATTAAAACTGTACGGATAAACACAAACAACGACCTTATCTATACACTACACGTTCTTTATTTCACTTCAAGACGTATTTATTTTACCTGGTGGCATCATTACGACAACAATAAAAACAAAGGTGCTTCTCAAATGGCAAAATAAAACAATTTGTTTGCATGAATAAAACAAAAAAAAATTGACAGCGGCACTCACAAAACCCGTCCATTTTACCTCACATACACACGAGCAGTTTGAATGAACACGTTTTAAAACTGACGATTAAAATCGAGAAGAAACAGATATTGTTTTTTTGATAAAACTTTCGGTGTGTGGCCACGCTTTAATTATTGAAGTTTGATATCAAAAAATTCTATAATTTGATACAATTTTTAATAGTAAAATGTCAGGATATAATATTTTTTTTTTAAATAAATTAAATTTTTATAATCCAAAAATAACTCTAAAAATAATAATAATAATCATAAAAATAATAAAAACATAAATAGATACGAAGAGTGCTGATGACAGACGTAGCTGTCTAGAAAATGCATTCCACTCTGCTGGTGTCTAATTTTTTCTTTATCTCTTTATAATTAAGAACTTAAGCCTAAACAATTAATTTATTTATTCAAAAACATAAAAAATAATACTTATAAAAATTAGAAAAATATCCTGTTTCTCAAGCAGGGATATCTTACACAGTTCACAACTGTGACATCGACTCACATACTTAACAAAGGGTGAAAAAAACAATTCCTTTTGCAGCAATTGTCAAAATTTTCAAAAAAAAAAAAACGAGTTCCCAGATAAGCTTATACTTAAATTTTGGATTAGAAATAAAACCGAGATAGATGGCAAGGTGGTGGCTGTTGTTAAAAAACTTTACATGTCTTTTAAGATTCGAGTTTCAGATGGAAGTATCAATGATTTTCACAACTTTTAGGAAAAGTCTTAACCCCACGAAGTATGATGAAGGAAACTGCATATTGTCGGGTTTCATTTCTTATTAATGGCACGACATAAATAAGAAATGAAACTTTTGTAATATTATGGGTATCCTACGACTCTGAAATGTGTTGAAAAACCCTAAAACATATTTTAGTGAGAACAAAATTGAGGTGATTTTGTGACTTAAACTATAGCGTCACATTCCCATAAATATAAATAAATGTAGATGATTTTAAAAGTTATCATAATGTCGCAAGTCACTGTTACCCACCATAAGGTATAAAGCAATTCTTGACAATCGCCTCTTATTTGCATTTGTTTTTCACTTACGTTTGCTGTTGATTGAATTCAGAGTCAGTTTTATTGCTACTTTATGTGGTCATGTGTATAAAAAAATCTTATAGGTGAAGGCGTTTGTAAAATCAGAAACTCATTAATTACAAAAAAAAAAACTTACATTATAAATAAAAAACAAATTGCTTACGCATATACGCACCTATGCAAACAATTGTAAAACACATTGTCACACTCATACCTACTCATACTTCAAATATGAAGTAGTTGGCATGTGTGAATAAATCACGACTTGCGGTCATTAAATGGTTGTCTTTTGAAATGGCAGTTAACGCAAAACCAACAACATCATCCGGTTGTTACATACACATACTCACGCGTATAAAGACAATTATAATGGGTGATTTTTTTGAGGTTAGGATTTTCATGCATTAGTATTTGACAGATCACGTGAGATTTCAGACATGGTGCCAAAGAGAAAGATGCTCAGTATGCTTTGACATTTCATCATGAATAGACTTACTAACGAGCAACGCTTGCAAATCATTGAATTTTATTACCAAAATCAGTGTTCGGTTCGAAATGTTCAAATGTGACAAATTTTGTTCAGCGATGAGGCTCATTTCTGGTTGAATGGCTACGTAAATAAGCAAAATTGCCGCATTTGGAGTGAAGAGCAACCAGAAGCCGTTCAAGAACTGCCCATGCATCCCGAAAAATGCACTGTTTGGTGTGGTTTGTACGCTGGTGGAATCATTGGACCGTATTTTTTCAAAGATGCTGTTGGACGCAACGTTACGGTGAATGGCGATCGCTATCGTTCGATGCTAACAAACTTTTTGTTGCCAAAAATGGAACAACTGAACTTGGTTGACATGTGGTTTCAACAAGATGGCGCTACATGCCACACAGCTCGCGATTCTATGGCCATTTTGAGGGAAAACTTCGGAGAACAATTCATCTCAAGAAATGGACCGGTAAGTTGGCCACCAAGATCATGCGATTTGACGCCCTTAGACTATTTTTTGTGGGGCTACGTCAAGTCTAAAGTCTACAGAAATAAGCCAGCAACTATTCCAGCTTTGGAAGACAACATTTCCGAAGAAATTCGGGCTATTCCGGCCGAAATGCTCGAAAAAGTTGCCCAAAATTGGACTTTCCGAATGGACCACCTAAGACGCAGCCGCGGTCAACATTTAAATGAAATTATCTTCAAAAAGTAAATGACATGGACCAATCTAACGTTTCAAATAAAGAACCGATGAGATTTTGCAAATTTTATGCGTTTTTTTTAAAAAAAAAGTTCTCAAGCTCTTAAAAAATCACTCGTTATAAAGAAAAAGAACACTTTTTACATCTGCATACAAGCACAAAGGCACTAATATACAATTATACCCCACAAACAATTTCAATCGAAATTGTAACTTAAAATGTATGGCTTTAAGTGAGTTTTACTCACTTTAGCAGTGAAGCCTTGTAAATATTTCAATATGTTATATATTTCTAGCTGTGGAATTAGTTATTTCCAAAAAAGGTTTCTAGAAAAAATTTATAAAATTTTTAAATTGTTTTCTCAAATTTTAATCCTTTTTTTTGAACCGTTTTCTGTGAAAGTGGTGTAAGGTTTTAAACTAAAATGAGGTCAAAAATATTGCTACATATTATTATATTAGTTTTATATTTTAAATATTAAATTGATTTAAAAGAATTCAAAACGACTTACAGCATTTTCAAATTCAGCAGGAAGTAAAAATTTTACACTTACAAAAATATTGACTAGGAGATCTTAATTGATTCAAATTAATTTTTTTATACAATTTTTATTAAAAGTTTCATCAAGAAAAAATGGGGTTTTCTTCACGCTGAGAAAAAAATGGTTGTGCTATGGTCACAAGAAGTATCCTATGCCCTATGTCACAACATATGGTTGCAAAGAACAGCTTATAGATATTTTAATCATTACTATGATCAAACAAGTTTTTGTTACCATTTGGTCATAAAGTGGTTACTACACCCATTCAGAAAAATGCAATGTGGTGGGTTAAAACTATACAATTTGCAAACCAAATTTATTTATAACAATAATATATTATTAGTAAACAAATTATGATCAGGGCCCTATTCCACAAACAACTTATCAACTTTTCACTTTGCACTTATCAAAATGCAATTTTTGGAAAAGTGTTTCTATTCCACAATTATCTTTGCAAATCTCACTTTGCAGTAAGCAAATTTTTGCAAACACTTTGCAATTTTTGCAAAGACTTTGCACCTTTTGTAAAGTCATTGCGTTTTCTTGCAAAGTGAGTGTGAAAAGTGTTCCACAAAGCATTTAATCATTTTTGCATTTCTGTCTTATAACTTTTCACTTTGCATTTCTAAGTATAACTTGTTAAAATAGTAGAGTAGAGAAATGTAAATATTTATTTTATTTATTGTAAATAATATTTTAATTTTATTAGTCGAACTATTTATTAACATACAGATGTAATTTTGAAGTCAGGCTTAAATTCTTTTTATTCTGTCTGTTGAGGGAAAGTTTTTTATTAAACTAAAGTGATTAATTTTAAAGAAAAAATTGAAAAATTAACTGCATTTTCTGGGTCGCTACATCCGTCTGCAGCATTCTTCGCATCCATCTACTTTAAGTGGTGTTTTAGTTGAAAACATTATCTATTTAACCAACAAAACGCTGATGAAGGAATGCGAGAAAACTTGTATTCAAATATCTATCGTCAGTTAGTGAGAACGAAGCCTATTTAAAAATATTTCTTCAAGTAAGCCTGACTACAAAATTTCATCTGCATTATTGTAAATATTTCAGGGACCTTAAATAACAGTTGTCAAAAAAATTAAACTCAAAAACTCTTTATGTTAGAGTCAACGTAGATCTATACTGTCATATATTAACCCTTTATTGCCCAAGACAGCTCAGAAATAAAAATTGTTAATTTTTTTCATAAACCCTGTTTTTTGGTACAAGTTAAGCTCAAAATTGAAGTTTCACATTTTTGACATACCAGGAAGGATGTGTAATATCCTTGGTACTCGAAAGTACCTTTGGGCCATTGGAAAACATTTTCTCTGAATGATTAAAAAAAACAAGTTTTATAACAATAAGTTTGCAACTTTATTTCACAGTACGTTTAAAAAATATATATTTATTACAATAGGTAAACTATTATGCCTCGTTTGAGATTTAGTTAGAATTATAAAATATGTACATATATATGCGTATACATGTATGTATTCAATTAATACCGTGGTACTGGCTAAAGCAATTTTTCTTTTCGTTGCAACACAGAAAGACGCCACAATGGCTACATTTGGAGTGTGGTCGTGATTGTATTTTTCTAATGCTGCAGAGCTCGCATCTTCCTCGCGTTTCTGTAATTTTAGGCCAGTGTACACCAAGGTTACCTAATCTTATATCAGCTGCTACAGATGCAGCATTTCCGCGCCGTCGTTTATTGCTAGCAGATTCATTATCTGCTAGAGAACTTCGCTTGTTTATAGACATTTTCTTAAACGTCATTAATCCTTGCGCGATAGATTGTCTATACTCGAGCAGGGACATCTTTTCATTCAACTGACAAAAAACGATATATGAGTTCACAAATGCAACTTCAGTGAGAGCCCAGAAAATTCTATGCCACCATTTCTTCGACTTGCGATTAATGCCATAAAAGGATCGTAATTGATCAGAGTGATCAACTCCGCCCATACATGCATTGTAATCTTTGACAACTAATGGGCAAGTTATTTCACTTTGAACTCCTTTATTGTCTCGTCTAGATACTGTTCCTGACTCTCTACCATGGAAGTTTGAAGCCAAGTAAATACACTTTCTGTCCATCCACTTATAGTAACTGATTCCTGTCGTCGATACTCTAAAATCAAAGTCACCTCGTTTCATGTTTTTGTCGGCTTTTATATTTTAAGGCGTAAGTATTCTGTTTTGACGAATGGTGCCACAAGCTAAAGTTTTTTCGGTTTTTAATTTTTCTAAAAGTCGAATTGAAGTGAAATAGTTATCGAAGAAAATAATTTTATTTTTCCCCATTCTTTTTCTGTCAATGACAAAAAAACTCTTTCGCCAAATTTATCCTCCAGTATAGCTTCTTTCCCTTGGTATATCGAAAACCGTTTTATGTATCCTTTTTGATCGGGCAAACACCACATTTTGTATCCCCTCTTAATGGGTTTCATAGGGTAATGCTGCTTCATTGAGTTTCTTCCTTTGAAAAGAATCATAGACTCATCAACAGAAAGCTGTCTCGTACCATGATACACTTCTTCAAATTTAAGGTTTAATCCATTAATAACTGGCCTTATTTTATGTAAGCGATCAGTCCTATTTTTTCTATCATTGTGTTATCGTTGCTGTGTAAATAACGCAAGATCATTTCAAACCTATTGCGACTCATTGTTTTGCTAACAAATGGTGTTGCCAAATGTTCGCTCGTACACCAATAGTCTTTCCAACTCGGAAGTCTGTGATATCCCATACAAAAATTTATTCCTAGGAAGGCAAAAAATTCAGTTTTTTGTAAACTGAGTGTCCGATTTTGTTGTGTTGCATATATATTCGACTGATAAACGACATTGTCAATAAATGAAATAAAATATTCAGTTGGTGTTTTTAGAGAATCTAAAAAACCGGAAACTGGCCCCTCTGACAAACAAAATTCTGGGATAGATAAATCATGGTCTTTCATTTTCCAATGTCGATTTGTTTTAAAATTAGCTTGACTACTGCTTGCCACATTTTCATTGCAAACAGTTTCATCGGTAGTATCGACATTATTTTCGAGTTCCTCATCATCGCTATTTATGATCTCTTTTAAAAGTTTACTAAGCTCATCTTCGTTTTCGAAAAAAAACATTCGATATCACCATTATCATCATCAGTTTCTATATCCGTTGCTTCCCCATTATCGTCTGGAATTTCTTCCAACATGGCCACGATCTTATTAGTATCAAGAAATTTACGACGATTGCCAAACATATTGGTTGTTCTCTAAAAAATACAAATTCATCTAAAGTAAGTTCATAAACACACGCTCGAAATGGCTGACGGTACTTACCAGTCCACTTTAAAAACTTGAACAGAAAAAAAAAATATTTACAAAATATATAAAAAGATTATATTTATATCAAACTAACTGTATATAGATTTTTATTGACGAGCTGTTTCAGAATCTATGGTGATCTTAAAAAATCATTCTCAATTCCATAGTTAAGAGTTATTTTTCAACGAAAAAATAAAAATTTAAATGAAACTTTTAAAGAGATTTTTATTTTTCCGCAATAAAAAACAAAATTTTAGGCATTTTATTTTTTCGTCTGAAAATAAAACTCATTTTGTTTATTTACATAATTTTTTTTTTGTGGACATATTTGAACGGAGGCCGCTCAATACCAAAACATTCGGTGAAGATCGTTAATCAAACAATAACAATTTAAAAAATAACGTCTTCATTATCGTTATAGCAATATAAATTATAGTTATAGTTATAGCAATATAAATTTGCAAAGCGATCGTTTACCTTGCAAATTTCTGACAAACTTATCAAAATTTGCTTTGCAAAAATAGAAATTAATGTTATTGTGGAACAAAACAGCATAATTTTTGCAAATTCTTTGCAAATTATACTTTTCAATATTAACTTTGCACTTTGCAGAAGAGAGCGTACGTGGAACAGAAATTGCAAAGAGAATATAACAATCGCAAAGACTTTGCAAATTACACTTATCAATTTCAACTTATCACTTATCAAATTTTATAGTTCTGTGGAACATAAAGTTTTGCAAATTGACGTAAAATTTGATAAGTGCAAAGTAAAAAGTTGATAGGTTGCTTTGTGGAATAGGGCCCAGTTTGCACATGTATAACCACAGTTTTGTATTTCGTTTTTAAAATTATTACAAGCTAATTTTACGGGTTTCTATCAAAAATAATTTATTAATATTATTAATGCTTAAAAAAATGCTTAAAAATAAACAAATAAATAATTGTGTGTTTTATTATAAGGAATGTTTATATAAACAAACTAGCTGTGCCCGCCACGTCGTGGCCGTCCTGATAATATTTTGCTCGATTTTGTTTCAATTGTAAGACTCTAACTATCATAGTCCTTCAGCTATGGCTTATGTATTTACTTTATATAAAGGTATCTATACCTAGATAAAATTCTAAAATTTATAAAAAATTCTAAAAATTATTGTAAAAATATAAAGGTGAATTGAAATATAACAGGTGTGTAAAAATATTACAGTGTTAAAAATATCCCAGTTTTAAACCGAAAATTTCAGTACTTTTGAAACGGAAATTGCGTTTTTCATTGCTTTTTCTCCACTTTCTCTTAGAAATAAGATAAATGGTTTTAACATAACAATATTATTATGTTAATAATAATAATATGGTTTGACTTCAACCGTATAATTCAATCGTCACATGTTGCTCTTAGATTATGGTTCCCTCACCCATGATTTTTCTTTACGTGTTTAAGTAAGTCAGGCAATATTCCTACCAAATAACTATGTTACCTACTTTGACAAAGAGATGGTGTAGAGTTAAGACAGGTGTTGAAATAAATTCAGAAAACTTCACTTGTACCAAAACTGTAATTAAACTTCAAAATTACTTTTTTTACATCAGTGCTGCAGCGCCTCTGGTCAAGTAGTTTTGAAGCTGTATAGCCATTTAAATAAATACCGGCGCACGGAGGGATATTTTAATTTAGCTGGACATTAGGCTGAAAATTATTTTTGAGAAATGCAAAAATTTAAGTAGGCAGCTCATCTGACAACAAAAAAATTTCTTTCGAATTAAAAACAGATTTTTTTGTTAATTTTTTTGTCCAAAAAAGTGAAAAGATTTTTGAGAGTGAGGGCCATCGCGATCCTAAAATGTTGTATATCACTATACACCCAATTCTGTTTATACAATGTTTTGAATTAACGAGGTTTGAAAATAAAAAAAAATATTTTTTTTAACACGATTTTCTTCCATTTAGCACGATTCAAAATCTTTTGAGTTTAGATTTTATTTGTAAAATTAAAGTTTTGCGAAATATTTTCATATCAAAAATTTAGAGGAATTCCCTTTTTGTGCATAGAATCCTTTTTACTTGTTACAGCAATTGAAATGTGTTAAGATTTTGTGAATTATCAATGCATTTCTAATAGAAGACGTCGAAAACTATAACATAAATTCATTTCTGTAGAAAACAAAATTGAAATTTTAGATCGCCTTCGAAATAGAGAAGGCTCAACATTTTGCTCTTGGCGAATGAAGTCACAGTAAGAACTATAAAAAGATTAAAATTCAATTAGGCTATCTTTAATTTCTGGAACGAAACTGTCTGTTAAGTCTTCATCATACACTAAAGATGCAAATAAACGGTGTAAATACACATTGTATGTACATGCATATATGTACGAGTATGTGTAAAAATAAACATGATTTCTTTTTCTTAAAAAAATTCTCGTTTTTCAATAATTTTAATAGGTTTTAGAGATAACAAACCAATCACCTATTTTTGTATATGATCAATGTCTTTTTTACACGGATTTTTCTGGAACCATCTACCGTGTAAAAACAAAATTAGGTGTATACAATATTTCAAACATTTATTTATCAAAAATTTAATTAAAGCTAATATACTTGTATATGGAGGGAGAATATATGAGTTACCCCACGGAAGGCAACGTAAGCAAAATAACAAAAATTGTTTTTGTACAGATTTAATCTGATCACTATAAATCTCATAATATGGATCCCATATGATTGATCCGTATTCCTAATAATAATAATAGGAATAGGCCTAACCAGCGATACATAAAGTTGTTTAGTTACATAAGATCTGAAAACTCCTTAGCCCACCGCTTTATAAAAGCGAGGACACCTCTAGCTTTGTTTACAGTAAAAGTTATGTGCAATATGAAATCAAGTTTAGCATGGAGTAAAATACCAAGATCCAGAAAAGATTCAACAAGATCCAAAAGATGACCTCCAATGTAATAGTTAACCGATACGCAGGTATTTCTAAAGAACCGCATGCATTTACATTTTTTAAGATTTAGCTCCATCATATTATGCTCACACCAACGGAAGAAGTTATCAAGGTCATCCTGAAGATAAACGTGATCAGCATAGACATTAAAATTTCGCAAGATTTAATAACATTAGGGAGATCATTAATAAACAGCGTAAATAACAGTGGACCGAGGTGGCTACCTTGAGGTACACCAGATGAAACAGATATATATTTAGATGTACTATTGTTAAAAAGAACTTTCTGCTTCCTTCCCATTATATAAGACTTTATCCAATATATTATATATCAGTAAATTAATTATTCTCAGATAAATTAAATACTATAAAGTATTAAATTACGAAAATTACTTTTATTAATATTCTTCTCTTCGACATAAAAGTTTAAAAATTAATATTTTTTGGAAATTACCAAAAAAAACTTTTTAAAAAATTTAAATATTTCTTTTAATTTCATTATTTTTGGAAATAATATTTTGTCATCGCCCACAAAAGGGGGAGGGGCGAAAAATTTAAGTTTAGGGTTAGGTTTTTGCTGACTATAAAAGTTATATTTTCTAAACAAAAGTATTGGAAAACTTAAAAAAAAATAACTTTTCAGAGGTAGGATTAATTCTTCTAAGGAGAACTTTTTTTTCCTTGGCTCGATTTTTCTTATTTTATAGCTTTGACAGCCTATCACCATGAGATATTTTTTAACCAAGTTTAATTAATCAGTAATTTTTAGAGGCAATATAAATTAAAAAAAAGTAATGTCCGGCTAAATTGGCAAAATAATCCTATATGTGGTGAAGGACGTTTATATTTCAACTAAAATTATTTATACTTTTGCTATTAATATACTTTAGCTTTTTTCATTGTGATGAAGTTGTTAGTCCTGATGTATTGTAGAATATGTAGTAATAAATCGATCATATCTGAAAATTGATCGAATGTGATGGGTCGTCTGGAATGATGATATAAGCATGTTAGTTTTGTATTCCCAAAATTTTGTGGTCTTCCCCGCGAGGGCAAAAAATTTAGTCATTTACAATCGACATTTTCATTAAATAAAATTTGGTAGAACATACTAAAATCCTTTGTGAAAACATAAAACTGAAACATTTTAAGCCTCACTAAAGATAATTTCAGATTTCATTTTTGCCCCGCAAAAAAGAAGAAGCGGTTTCATGGGCGGCTCATTACCATGAAAATAATGGAATACTGCATTTAAAACACACAAACTACAGATATAATATGCAAAACACATCGATAATTTTGGGTAGCGTTTTGCCTTCTGTATGTTAAAAGGAAGAACGAAATATATGTCTGGATTTGCGATGTCAGTGGCTTTATATTATAGTACCTATGACCGCCACGTCGTAGGTGTCCTGACAATATTTTGCTCGGTTTTGCTTTGAAAGTATTCCACACCAAGTGAAAGAATCTTACTTTTATAGTGATTCAGTTATTGTTTATGTATTTACTTTCTATAAAGGCACCCATCCCTGGATAAAATTCAAAAATTTATAAACAAATTCGAAAAATTATTCTAAACCTCTGTAAGAGGTGTTTAAAATATATTAATAAAAATGTAATTCCACAAAGTAAAAATACAAATCAAATACAGATTTCAACTGGCGCCATCTGTTGCGTAATAGTTTAAATATACCACTTTCAATTATGCGTTTTCTCCACTTTCTCTTAGAAATAAGATATTTTTAGGGGAAAAAAGTATACTAAATTAAAATCATGATGCTAACGTACCTCCTCACTAAATTTTTTTAAAATCCATCCAGTAGTTTTTAAGTGATGCGAACGCAAAAGAAAAGCAGACAGACAGACAGACAGTTACTAATTTATTATATGTAAGATTTAGAGGGTGAAAACCCGAAATTCTGGGAAACTATAAAAATTTTTATATGATTTACAATATTAAAACATATATATACTACATAATTTCTTTAAATTATATAATTTTAAACTAAATAGTATTGTCTTTAAGGAAGTTAATTGCTTTTGTAAATTTACTAACTACTAAAGTTTTTAATGATAACAAATTTTAAAAGACCTATTGGGAAAAATGCAAATAACAAATTCATAGTACAATTTTTTTATTACAATTTATCATTACCTATTTTTTTATAAAAATGGACTTGGACTGCTTTCAAAGAAAGCATCTCCTTTAAGAACTTACATTAGAAAAACATATGTATCTTTGGAGCTAAGATCTCTATATTCAAATGCGAAAACATGTTATATACATATTTTCCGTTGTATACTCTCGTATTAGGTTTATTAATACAGGCTAATTTCTAACTCGATAAAGTTGCCTAAAGTTAGTCTACAATTTAATATTTTGTAAGACCACTTTTACACCTTGCAATAAACGCCGCAACTTTTTCATGCAACTTTTTTCTTGTTAGTAAGAGGGGTTGGGAGGCAAGCGGGGTTGAAAAAGTTGCATGACAAAGCCTGACGAGGCATTTTTTGTTTTTGATTATTTTCATTTTATTTTTTAAAGTGTTGTCTACTTTTTGACTACAGAAAAAAACGACAAGTTGTATTTTTGTTTTGCATAAAAAAATTATTTTCAAATTATAATTTAAGATATATATGTATATATAAAAATTTAATTTTAAACAAAAATGTCACAAGCACAAATTGGGCGGTACTCTTAGTTTCGGAGTTACGGACCCCTTTAAATTTATATGTAAAGTATGGTAAATCTCGACTATTTTAGGGTAGAATGAGGTAATTAATATGCGTGCGATTGGAAAGGTAATTAAAAGTATTATCCAAATAAAATGAAATTAATAAAAATAAATCAGCCAAATGCGAGTCAGAATCACACACGTATGGTTTTAACTATGTTCAGTTCAACATTAAAAATTCAAGTCTATAATTTTTTACGTCTTATGAGGCATGCTTTAATTTTAAATTATTTTTTCTACTACATCATAGTACTAAATATCCTGTGTAAATATCAATTGTTTGCCTACAAGGTTAAGAAGACAAAGGAAAATTCCGCAACTTTGAGACATTAAGGGAACACCCCATTATTATTAAATTTATTTTCGTTTCTTGTTGTTACTGTAGATATTGTTAAATATAATACGTGTAAATTTTAAGTGTCAATATAAGGTTTTATGTATATGTAAAATCGAGTCATTATCGAAATACCCTTTAATTTTTGGTTTTGTTATTTGTTCTAGGGGAAAAATTTGTACATAATTTCGTAGGTGTAAAGTGTATATACTCGCGTATATACTCGCGTTTAAAAAAAAAAACAGTCATATTCGCGAAAACTGCATCACTATCGAAATTCTAATTATATTTTAGTAATTATTGTTATAGCTTTATACGAAAATAATAGGAGCCTACCTATTGCGGTAAAAAAGGCAATATAAGTGAAAAATATGTCCCTGTCCTAACACAGTAATTCACCTCCTGTAAAAAGTTAAAGACTAACTATTATGGTTCAAAATTTAGACCGTATACATGCAAATCTCCTCACTATTTATTTATATAAATTTTAACTTTAGTCCTCTTACTTATTAAGAAATAAACACATATACGTGAAAAACGAGTCTCTTTCGGAACACCCTAAAAGTTTTAGTAGTTGTTGTTATAGCGGCCACAGATATACACCTTCTGTGAAAATATCAAGAGTCTACCTATTACGATTCCAGAGATAGAAGGCGCTGACAGACATTGTAGCGAAAACAATTGGGTTACTTTTTACCTTTGGGAAATATTTTAGGTGAACAAACAAATATATTTTTTTAATTTTCATTCTTTTTGTCAGAACATAGACAAGAAAACCCTTTAAAAACAACTTTTTTTAGTGCTTGCTTGATATTTTATAATATTTTTCATTAATGTCAATTTAATTAGATAGTACTTTTAATTACCATTCCAGTGATTCTCATATTATCTCATTCCATTAAATAGTTGAGATATACAAAACTTTACTTTAGAAACTTAAGGGGTCCGTAACTCCAAAACAAATTAAAATTAATTTTACAACAATATAATACTTATTTTTTAATATTTATAATGTGTGTGTGTTAATATTATATTAAGAATGTTTAATCGCTTAATCATAATAAAATACGTTGACAATACAGTTTTTTGTTTATTTATTAATAACACAGAAAAGCATAAAAAACAAAACTTTCAAAAATAAATATTTTGAAAAAATTCAAATGTAAAAGAATACAGGGTTTCGAAGCAACTTTCAAAAAGAATAGGAAAAAAACTCGGCGTTTGTTGCAAGGTGTAAAAACGGTCTAAGTTTAAAAGAAAATAGAAACATCAAAATTTACTAATATAACATTCTGAATGTTTGCGTAGATTAATTCGTGCTAATAAGTAATTATTCATACCAAATATATTTACATGTTTATGTTTATGTTTTACTTCTTGACAAACCAGCAAGCGTATGAATGTGATTTCGAACGTTGAAAGTATGGCATGTAGAAAAAAAAAATCCTTTACCCTAATAACCATGTTGAACAAAACCATACCAGTAATTTTAACCAACAAAACACAATATCTACCACAGTTTTTCCATCATTTTTCCTTCGGCATGTCGGCATGTCTTTGTACGCAATTGAAATCATGCATAAATATTCGTATACAAGATTACCGTCACAGTCAAATAAATTGCGGTTTGTTTACGAGAATTTACGTGCTAAAAAAAATATCCAATACTTTCAAATGAAATAGGTTTTGCAACAGCTTAAAGCTATAAAGGATATAAATTAAAAAAAATTGCACCTTTAAAGCAAATGAATTCTAAATAAATTGGTTTTTTAACGAATCAGTAGAGGGAGAGGTTAATGCGTTTGCTATGACATTTTCAACCCCCTTAAGCAACGTACAAATAAAGTAAATTGAAAAATTATGTTTTTTTTTATAAATTTGAATAAAGCTAATTGAAACCAAAAAAGTATAGAGTGAGATTTTATTTACAGTAGTGGTCAACACAATTACAATTCTCGTTTGTGCATTTAAGTAAATAAATAGAAAATATAAATAACTTAAGTAAAAAAAAAAATAATTAACAATATCACTTAGATATACTGTACCGTGCTTTGTGCCGCTCGCCCAAATAAAAATCACCGTTCGTAATCGAATGGTAACCGCCTCGTCATTTCCTAAGTGGAGTGGAAATATAAAATTTTAAAGGAATAGATGCAGCAGGCTCTAAACCTAACTAAAAACTGATGCAATATTGTCGTGTCCATCAACTCTACTGTGGCTATTCTTGTAAACTCACAAGACTTAGAAGCCTTAGATACAAGAAAACAACATTAAAAGTTTTAGTATTGATTTCTCTGAGTTCAAATATTTCAGAGTCAGTATTGCCCATACTTGTACATGGAACAAACATATTTTTTATACTAGCAGTTAGACCGTTAGGGCAATTAATGTCTTTAAATCAAGACAAGATCTGTGTGTCTTACAAATCCATTACATGGCCAGCGTCTCTACAATATTTTTTAACTTTGCTTTGAAAGTAAGACTCTTAGTTAAGTAATTATTTTCCCGCAGACAAGCCACAAGGCTTCGCGGGGTTTAAATACTAAGCATGAATTTAATTTATTTTGATTAAATAAAAGATAAAATAAAAAAAAAAACAGTGCTTCAGATATGGTTTATGTATTTAGTTTACATAATGGTACCCATTCCTGGTTTTATTAAGGTTTTATTTAAAATTCTGAAATTTATATGAAATTCTAAAATTTATATGAAATTCTAAAATTTCTATAAAATTCAAAATTTCTTTTGGAAAGAAGATAAAAAATTATCCTATATTTGAACCAAGGTACTAAGTAAAATAAAAGGGGAATAAATAAAGGGTATTCGTTGATTCGACAACGAAAGTGTGTCTAGGGATAAAAAGGATTCATATTATTTTTTTTTTTTTGTATTTCTGTTATATCAAGGCAATGACGGTAAATACTTGTTTAACCTTTCGATGACTGTTTTCGAAGCCACAGTATTTTAAAATGGGTTGGTTGAATTCCGTAAGATTCCATGACATCTACAGTTGTAATGTTTTTAAGGTTTCAAAATAGGTTTTAGATTATAAATATTAATATTGAAATATTTATGGATGATTAAAAACGTCACTACGGGGATAACCAACAAGGTCCAAAGGGACCTACATATGTTATAATGTGGACAATTTTTTACAACTTTAGACTTAGGTTTAATTTAAAATAGAGCCATGTCTTAGCTTTTTCTAAGACTGATCGTAGTAATAAAGCATTTGTACGTTGCGAATTTTTGAAACGTGAAGTTTTCACGAATTGGATGCTACCAATGAGATGTGTCATTTCAATCGAATGATCATAAAAAAAGAAAAAAAAAAAACATTTTAGTGCTATAAACTATTCATTACAGAAAGTTAATAGATATAAGTAATTTGAAGGAGAAAACATTAGCTATGTTTGATTATAATTCGAACAAATGTGGTGTTCATGCCATGGACCAATTCTTTGGAACTTACAGCTGTATACAGTGCAACAAATCCATGGTCATTAGCACTGTTCTACAATATGATTGATAGTGCTGCTTTAACATCATTTGTAATCTACGATGAACTGAATTCTAATACTGTATCAGATAAACGACGTCCATTAAAAAAAATAACAAAACAGCTAGTCATGTGTAATATACAGGAACGGGCAAATAATACCCGCATTACTATTCAATAATACGTATTGCTATGAAGTCATTCGGAGTTGCGGTAAGTTGTTATGCGAAAAAATTAATTAATTTAACGTAATACTTTTTTATCTAATGTTTTGAAGACTAAACAACCAACAAATCAAACCAAACGGAAGACTTCATACAAGTGTTTTGCTTGCCAAGAACTGGTATTTACGCAACAATGCACCATCTTAAAAAATACATTTCTGGTGTGTAAACCAAAGCCCGTCAAAATATAAGAACTTATAAAAACATATTTCATTTCATTTGCTTTTGTAATATATATTTCCTTCATCTTTACTTTTGCCTTTCGAATATAATTCCTAGATTTGATAATGATGTAGAGTGAAAATATTTCTAGACATTCTGAAATCATCTAAATAATCGTAAAAATATGAAAAAAAAATCTCAAATTCGCTAAAAATAATATGTGAGATCCACAGGGACCTTGTTGGTTATGGACAGTTGAAAAAATTGATGGCTATCGGAGGTTTAACAAAAATATTAAAAAAGTATTAGTTACTATTTATTTTATAATTATTTTATTAAGTAATTTAATTATTTTTATTTACAAGCCTTAGGTCGTTAATTAATTTTATATTTTTTAAATATATTTAATTTTTATTATCGATATTTCGCAACTCCATTGTTTAGTATCATCAGGAAACATTAAAAAATTAACGTTATGAAAATTACAATTAAAAAAAATTTAAAAAACTTTCTTCAAACTAACATATTTCCAAAACAATTTTTGTCATAAACTTATAAAAATTTTTGTTTAAACAAGTACAAACAATTCTTTAATTTCTTCTTATCTACTAAATGTCTGTAAATCTGAGCAACATTATCTGTGTCTGCCTTAAAAGTAATTCTGAAGCATGAAAATAAAAATAATTAATTTACAAATTATTAAAAAAGAAACTATATCAAAATATTATATTAAGTCTAAAATTGTTCTACTACATGTAATTGTTACTAGATTTACTAGAATTACAATGACTGGAATTGTAATTGTTATTTTGGAACTGCAATTATTCCAATTGCGATTCCGTGTAATGCATAATTGAAAAAAACAAATTACGATTACATATAGTCGAATGTAATTAGAGGTGAAAATTAATTCGAAAAACTAATGAACAACCCCAAACTACGGGTACCCTGGTGCGTTAATATGCTTGGTAAATTAAATTAAAATATAAATTTTAATTGAATTGTATTGTAACATTTAATGAATATTTACAATAAATTACAATTACTAAAAACTAAGGCGAGTTTCGACAGTGACTTGATTTTTAAACAGACATTTTTATTTATTCCGAGTATGTGAATGTATGTGTCCGCTTTGCCAGCTAATATAATAAAACTAAAAATTAAAGGGTGTTTCATTAGTGAAACAATTTTAATTATACAACATTATTTTTTTTACATGTAATAGACAGAAACTATAAATTTGCACGGAGTATTGTTTCATAACCTCTAATATCACAAAAATTATCAAAAATAGAATTAAAAATTCTAAAAGTCGTTTTTAACGAATTTGGCCTTATCTTGGAAACGTGATAGAAGAAAAATGAAATTTAGTCAGGGTATGTAGTACTATGATTGCTGGCCGTAAGAAGTAAAACTAAAATCCTTAACTTGTCTATTACGTTCGCATCACGTTAAAACTACTGGATGGATTTTCACACAATTTTGTGAGGAGATACCTAAGTATCCTGGTCCCAATATAAGATACTTGCTTTTCGCAAAAAAATCTTAGAAAGTGGAGAAAACCATTGAAAGTACGCAGTTGAACTAAGCGGGTATGAATACTTTATTTTTTATAAAGTAAAAAATACATAAACTAATATGCAGCATATCTTAAGGCGGAACTAAGTACTGTACGGCACCTTTAATTTTTGAAAGTTGTATATTTTAAAACACAGATCGTTTTAACTACTCAGTATAGCACGGCACCTTTATTTGTTGATATTTAAACACAGATGGCGCTAAAATATGAATTACTTACTGCCAAATAGACAATTGAATAATCTTTGTATTAGTTTTAAGTCACGTACGTGTTGTATAATTTGATTATTTTGTGATATACATACTTAGGTAATTATGTTATTAACGTTAATTTTTAAAATTTGGTAAGAATACTACGACTTGAGTGTGTCTATAAAATTCTGTTATTGTTAGTTTCTACTTAGTTTAGTTGCATATAAGTAAGTCTTACAATAGGCGTGGAATACTTTCAAAGCAAAATCGCGCAAAATATTATCAGGTCGCCCACACAGCACAGCTAGTTTTATCTATATCTACACATACTCGTATAATAAAACAGTATTTTTTCCCCGTCTCACAGAGGGGTATTTTTCCAATCTAGCCGGACATTAGGCCAAAAATTAGTTTTCAGAAATATAAAAATTTAAGTACGCAGCTCGACAGACAACAAAATTCTGCATCGTATAGTGAATTTGCCAGGCTTTTGCTTGAGATTTGTCGTTTTGGGACACTGTTAAAATCAGGAAAGTTGAGTATATCGTAAGCGTTTTTATTGACTTTAAACGATTTTTAGAGATTTGCAATATATATTTTGGTGGCTAAACGAATAAAGATTTTGTATTGATTTTTTTTCTGTGAAAGGGTTTATTAGTGGCAATTTATGCTAATTTTTAGATTTTTTTTTAAATTTTAATGATAAAAAATTTTGTTCAAAATTAAAAAAAAAAGTTTTTTTGTAAAATTTTTTGTCAAAAAAAAGTGAAAAGCTTTTTAAGAGTGATCTCCATCGCGATATTAAAAATGTTATATATCACTACAAAATTTACGATCTCTACTTTTATATTGTAGAAAAAACTTTGCGCATTTTTGCGCCATTTTTTTTTTTGTTGCGATTTTTTTGAAAATTTTACCTTATCTTGGATAGGTAAATACGAGTAAGAAACCCTTGTATATTCATAAAATGTTTTGGTTTTTAACAACTGAAGGTAGATGTTTTTTATTTAAATCATTACACCTAACACTGTTATTACAAGTACAAAAAACAATTTAAATATCAAAAGAGATATAGACGTAGATGCCCTTTCTTTCGGACTATCTACTTTACACGTCAGAATTCGCCTATTTGAGAGCATATTACACCTGTCATATAAACTGTCAGTGAAAAAATCGCAAATAAAATCTGATGCGGACAAAGCCATTCTTAACGCGAGGAAAAAAATATCCAAGAAAAATGTAGAAGTAAATTAGGTCTAATAGTGGGTATACCGAAAGCTGGATTTGGAAACACCAACGATGGTAACAGCAGAAGATTTTTTTCCAATCCTGAATTAGCTGCAGAAATAACTGGAATTGAGCTTGATTTCATATAACGAATCAAGGTTATTATTGAAGTAATATAAAGTGGTCACAAAATCCAAATGCACGAGTTTGCGGATTATTGCTTAGATACTGCAAAACTTTACTTTTCTCTATATTAGCGGCATCCTATGACACCCACAATGCACAAGCTTTTAATACATGGTGCAACTGTTATGAATGAAGCATTGTTGCCTATTGGGCTGTTATCAGAAGAAGCGGCTGAGGCACCAAACAAAGATTTCCCGCTTTACATGCAGAATTTTGCTAGAGAGTTTTCAAGGGTTCAGTGTATCATACATATTATTCATAGGCTTTTGCTAAGTTCTGACCTACTCTTTACTTGACCCACTTCAAAAAAAGGTAATTACCTTTTACGAAAGAAGCAATTTCTTATATGCTTCCACCTGTACTTAATGCTGAAAATAATTCAGATTCGGAAGAGGTCTTTGAAGAATCAGACGAAGAAGAACCCTGGCACTCATTATCATTTTATTGCAAAGGAGAAGTTGTTTTAAATAAATTAATTGTTATAATTTTAAATAAAAATAAAAAAAAAATTTTCACAGGGACGTTTTGGGAGTGGGATTGGAGGAATACCTCCCCCTGCCGATAAAAATAAATTTTAAAATTATGTGTTCTATTTCTTTTAATAATTTCATTATTTTTTCAAATAATTTTTTATTTCACCGCCCACAAAAGGGGCGGGGCTAAAAATGGCATTTAAGAATCTCTTGAGTCCAACTTTAAGTTTTTGAACATTATTTGAAGTTGTAATTGCTAAACAAAATGTCGGGAAAATCAAAAAAAAACTTGCATTTTTCAAAGGTAGGATTAGTTATTCCAAGGGGAACTTTTTTCTCCTTGATGCGATTTTTCCTATTTTATTGCTTTGACAGCCTATGACCACAACAGATTTTCCTGCAAAGTTTCATTAACCTATCGGTACATTTTTAGAGCCAATATAAGCCAAAAAAAAAGTAATGTCCGGCTAGATTGGCAAAATACCCCTATGTGTGTCTGTCTGTCTTCGCATCACGTAAAAACTACTGCATGAACTTTATTCAAATTTTATGGGAAGGTACCTTAGTATCTTGGTTCAGATATAGGAAACTCCTTTTCGCAAAAATATCTCACCCATTTGAATGTACTGCAAACTTAAAAACACCTTTTATTTTTGAAAACGGGATATTTTAAATATTATTTACAGAACTCTACAATAATTCGAGAATTTTATATTATTTTTAGAAGTGTATTCAGCGATGGGTATAAAGAAAATATAAAAACTCTTACTTAAGTACTATAAAAGTAAAGTCTTAAAATTTGTTGTAGATTACTTTTAAAGCAAAATCGAACAAAATATTTCAAGATCGCTGACGAAGTAGCGGGCACAGCTAGTATAGTATATTATTGTGCAAAAGAACAAATTAGTGTGACATCTAGGGACAGGTGGTAGTAAAAGATTTATGCTGGAAAACGATTTTACATACAGGCAAAAAATATGACAAAAAGTTAAACGCCAGGGAAAGCGTGACATCAAAAGTATAAATCCTACTTTTAAATTTAATCGTCAGAACGTCTGTTGGCTTAACTTAAACTTACAGTGAGCAGCTAAAAATGTGTCCGATAGTATCTTACTTTTAACTCTTGCTAAGTAATAAAATAACATTTTATATTTTCAAAGGTTTTTTTTAACCACTAAATAACTTGACATGTTTCAAATTAATTTTAATTTTCTTTACATTTGTTTTGAGCAAAATCACATTACATACACATGGCAAAAAAAATCTCATTCTCGATAGCATTTTGTTTTTGACATAAAAGCATACTCAGTTTAACTTAAGTGGCTTTTAAAGATTTCACGTGGTAACGCTTTTTATGTTAAGAACTTAATTTCGCTATTTTTCTATTGATTGAATAGCTTTTGTGTTATTGTCATTATTAGGCCTAATATACAGTGAATAGAATGGTGGTGGGTATGTTTTTGTGTGTTTGCGTTTTTTTTTTGTCTTGATTAATTTGAACCCCTAGTCACACAAACAAAAACGCAATAATTTTTGGATTTATTTACGGAGTTTTACAAAGGCATTTGGAAAAAAATAGAATAAACAACGAATTATGTTAACAAGTCTAATTAAGGAAATTTATAAAATGTATGTAGGTGTGTTGTTGTTGATTTTTATAACTACATTATTAGTTAACACGAATATAAATTTATATTGAATAGAATTGTTATACAGTGCATTGTAAAAGTTAATTTAGAAAATTTTATTTTTGAATGCCTTATTCAGAAAAAATATTTATAATTAATAAATATCTATATATATAAAGCACAAAATGAGTTTGTTTGTATGTTTGTTGGAAAGCTATAGCTGCCTTCCCCCTGGATCGATCTTTCTGAAGCTTTCGCAGTTTCTTATTAGATATACGGTTGCTAAAATAGGGTACTTATTTTTTTTTACATTCGACGTAGGCGTGAAACCTCCCACGTAGAGTAAATTTTTATCATCGTGTTGCTTGGTAACAGTAATAGGTAACACCTTGAAAATTTGCACCAGTAACCTCTAAAATAATATACAGAGATTAGAGAAACATAGACTGAATTGCAATTGTGGGCATGGTACCTCCTATATGAAGTGAAAAATTATTATCCTGTATCTATAGAACTAAATTAGAATAGTGGCTGTGGTACCTCTTAAACAAAGTGAAAAATTATTATCGCGTCCCTGCGAGCTACAATAGATAGAGCCTTTAAACTTTGCACGTGTAACCCCTGTGCTAGTGTGCCAAAATACAGAATAAATTGGGACAGTTGGCGTGGTACCTCCCATGCAAAGTAAAAAATTATTATTGTCTACATAGAGAACTATAATAGATATGGTCTTAAAAGTGGGTACGAGTAACCTCCATACTTATCCGTATACTCTGTACCCCCTATACAAAGTAAACAATAATTATTCTGTATCTAGAAAAATGAAATAAGTATAGACTTCGATAAGCGAATTCAACTCTTAGTTAAGATTTTTTACTATAGTGATGTAACCAATGTGATAAAAGAGGTAAGTGATAGATTTAATGTTCTCTTATCTCCAAAGACACTTTAGGTCTCAAGTTTGCGAAATAAAGTAGTAATTAGTACTCAACAGTCAGCTTTTTTATAAATAAATATTTGTGTATGGAATATAAAATATAAAAATCATTATTGTATGTACTTTTCAGAAAAAAATTTAAAAACTATTTAGATTTTTTTTCAGAGACTTTTTGTTTTTCTTTTGTGCATAGAAAAAAAATTTGCACCAATTAAAGTTTTTAATTATTCTCACATACAAATTTGATTTAATATTTTTTAATTTATATTTAATTATTTTTATTTTCAAGCTTTAGGTCGTTAATTATTTTCCTTTTTATTCTCGATATTTCGCTACTCCTTTGTGTAGCATCGTCAGTAAAAGTTAAGAATTAACGTTACGCAAATTACAATTAAAAAAGTATTGATAAAATTTTCTTCAAACTAACATATTTCAAAACAATTTTTGTCATAAACTTATTATTTCATATTTAAATACTTTACTCATTAAGAGTGGTAATGACTAATTAATAGATTAGTATCAAAAACCAACGTCTTCTGGAAGAATAATTAACTATTACTCAAAACATAGTAAACGTCTCATAGTTAACGTAGCTCAAAATTTGATAAATAGAGTTCTAACGGTAAGCAACAAAGAATTCCACAATAATAATATGAATAAAATTAGAAATATATTGAATGATAATAATTTTCCTATAAACCTAACAAATAAATTAATAAGTCAATATAGAAAAAGAAGAATTAATAAAAATACAAGAGATATTATAGAACCAAAAATTTATGTCTTTAGTTTATGTACCTGAAATATCTGAACGTTTAGAAACATCAAAAATCTTTGATAAATATAGAATGGCATTTAAAACGCATAATACATTAACCCTAGAATACCAACGCTATTTTATATTACGTTAATACTAACGCCACGTAAATTTTACGTACTGTGGAATTTTTTCAATTAATGTGGTTATTTCACAATTTTTTCAATTTTAATAGTAGTTATTTGTTAAATAATAAAAATTTACTAATAATTCATATTAAAGTAAAGGAAAACAATTTTAATGGCAAAATAAAACTATATATTTGCGATCAAACCATAGCTGAAATAAAACAAATGCTCATACGTATGTATATAGCATCATCCTGGTTAATGCAGTTTTTGCATACTTTTACTTTATGCTCACATACTGCCACGCTTTTACAAATATGACAATATGTGTGTGTTGCTTCTTTGAGTGGTGACAAAATTTGCTTTCGCTTTTCTCGAGAAAGTTCTTCGAAAGCCGGGTCAATTTGAATAATTTTGTTCATACTTTCTTTTTAAAGTGCTATATTCTAAGCATCTGCCAATTATTTTTCGATGTAATTTTTACCTGTTGCAGGGGGCACCAATTCCTATCAGCAAAACTGTTGTGGCTCTCAAAATCATTCTCCTCCTCTTTAAAACTAACATAGCTAATGTCTCTAAGGTCGCTGGAAGTTAGTAATACCGCAACATCTTCGCAGTTGAGTCCACGCTTGGAATTTTTCGGGTTTTTCCTTGCCTTTGCTATTCATTACATATAATACTTCTACAAATTTATACTCTTATTACTAACGCCACGTATAATTGACGTACGCAAATTATACGTTTACCACTAACACCACGTAGATTTTACGTATAGCCTTTCAATGATCACGTTCTTAGAGCAGTTAAATGACCAAATATGCTTTGTATATGTTTCTGCGTTTGTTCAAAAACTATTGAAAAAAGCACTTGTGGAATTTGGTACCGTTAGGCCATTGGATGGATGCTTGTGTAGCAGCAATAATAAAAAAACTACACGTAAAATTTACGCAGGTTAGTATTCTAGGGTTAAACAGATTATTCAGTAAAGCTAAAGATAGCATCCAAAAATTAGATTTGTTAACTGTAGTATATACAATACCTTGTAGCGGAAATGAAAATTGTAATAAAGTATATGTAGGGACAACGAAAAATAAACTAAAAACTAGAATTGCTGGACATAAATCAGACCAATAATACAGGAATATTAATTCGAAAAAAAGGCATTATCTTCTCATTATGCTGAATTAAAGCACTATCACAATTTTGATAATGTTTCAGTAGTAAATTCAAAAATCAATTATAAACGTCGTTACATATTAGAAATGTTACAAATTATTAATACACCAAACACACAGAGAATTAATTTTAAGGCAGACACAGATAATGTAGCTCAAATTTACAGACATTTAGTAAATAAGAAATAATTTAATTATTGTTTGTCCAGTCATCCCCCTTATAACACGGTGGATTGAAGACTGACTGAAATCGCGTAATATGAAAATGCGTTTTAAGAGTACCGTTTTATCAGGGGGTCTACTGTACTTGTTTAAAAATTTTTTAATAAGTTTATGATAAAAATTGTTTTAGTTTGAAGAAAATTTTTTCAATACTTTTTAATTGTAATTTGCATAACGTTAATTTTTAATTTTTCCAGATGATGCTATACAAAGGACTAGCGAAATATCGAGAATAAAAATAAAAATAATTAAGGACCTAAAGCTTGAAAATAAAAATAATTAAATACAAATTATTAAAAAAGGTCAAATAAACTGTATCAAAATTTTTTAATTCAATTAGAATTTTATTTTGTTCTCTCTTAATAAAATATATATTTGAATCAACTAAAAAAACAATTAAAATTGTATCTGGAACGAATTAAAATTTTTAATTGGTCCAACATTTTTTTTGTTTATATTTCCTTGTATAATAAGCGTTGGTAAATTGGCCAAAAAAATTGTGATGCACTATATTTGTATAATTTCAACGGCAAAATAAATAGAGTTTTTAAGCTTAAGAAATTTATGTAAAAGTCCCAAACCTACCGGAAGTTTCCTAAGTAAGTTTAATTGTCTGTGTCGCGTGCGTTTGATAATTATCTAAAATGTCCATTAAGAAAACGCTTAATTAAGTTGATTGTTTTTTTTACACAAAAAAAAAAAAATAAATAAATTAGCATGACATACATGCCAGTGTGAAGTTCAAACTAGATTTGAAAAACAAAACAGGTGTAACATTTCTTAGGCGGACCAAGACTTTAAATAGCAAATTTATTACATTTAGAGGAAGAGGTATTTGTTACCGTTAAGCAAAATTGCTGGAACTTAATTCATTAAAACAAAACACTAAGATAAAAGTAGTTAGATTTTAAAGAAAAATAAATTTTATGTCATTTTATCTATACAGAGTGTAACAGGACTATAACGTGGTATACATCTATGGATACATTCAAGCACAAGTATTTATTGGTTGAAATATACCTCTAAGAACACCAGAAGACGTGGACAGGAGTCTAATTGATTTTGATCAAAACCTAAAATCAACTGCCCAACATGCAAAAGTAACCCGATAACCAGCTAGATACAATCAAATTTATTCTGTAGATGTGGAGCGGATCTTGGCTGAAAACAGAAAAATTCGAAGAGAGTGGCAATCACACAGATCTCCTCAACTTAAATCAAGACTTAAAGATTGACGTAACGGCTAAGACAGCTACTAGAATATCGAAGAGTAGCATCTCTGAAAAATTACTTGGAATACCTCTACGCATATAGAAACCTTAAAAGACCGGTCGTACATAAGCCTCCCTTGCGAATTTCTTGTGGAGACTGGGCAAGAAATGTTACGGAAAATAGCAATTTATTTGTTAAACATTTGAAAAAGGTTTTCACAAATATATGTACTGATATAGCTGAGTTGCAACCAGTAGATACTAGTGCCGAAGTAACCCTAAGATTTGAATTTATCGATATTGAAAGGGCATTAACGGACTTAAACACGAAAAAAGCCCCTGGTGTTGATAAACTAAGTAACAAGATGTTATTTAAGTTGCCCCGTATAGGTCGCAGAATTATCCTTTTTGTTTTTAATGCCAACATACGTCTTGAGTACTTTCCCACAGAGTGGAAGGGGTCTTTGATTTAAAATACAAAACATAAAGTTTTATAATTTTTGTCTGTCTGTGTTCGCATCCAGTAAAAACTGCTGCATACATTTTAATAATATTTTGTGGGGAGGTACCATAATACCTCGATTCAGATATATGATACTCTTTTCCGTAGAGATTTAAGCGATTTATATGACTTGGTAGAACCTTTTTTTATTAATAGGAAATTTATAGAAGTCTACAATGATAGAATTTTATATAATTTTATATATTCCCAGAGATGGGAACTACTATGCAAATTACATATGTGTAAACCATATCTGCAACACTAAAAGAATCTTATAAATCTCCAAAAGCGAAGGACAAATTGGGACAACGATCGACGATATCGTAGGCATTGCTAGTTAATAACTATAATATTTTACTTATTTAGAGCGTATACGACATATATTACTTTATATTTAAAGCATAATTTTTATCATAAACTAGCTGTGCCCGGCACTTCCTTAGCGTCCTTGCAATATTTTGTTCGATTTTGCTTTGAAAGCAATACACACCAAAGACTTTTACTTTTTTAGTTCCGCCTTAAACTATGCTGCATATCAATTTATGAATTTTTTCTTAAAAAAAATAAAGTCTGCATATCCGGTTAGTTCAACTGCGCACTATCACTGCTTTTTCTCCACTTTCTCTTGGAAATAAAATATTTTTGCGGAAAGGAGTATCCTATATTGGGATCAGGATGCTAAGATACCTCCTAACAAAATTTTGTTAAAATCCATTCAGTAGTTTTTACGCGATGCAAATGCAAAAGAAGAGCAGACAGACAGACGGAAATGAGTTACTATTTTAGTATATGGAAATCTGGAAAAAACATAAGAAAATGAGTAGCTGAGGTTTATGCCATTATTTGAGATGTATACCCGGTTGCTTATAATTTACAGGTCAGACTACCAAGCTATTTCAACTATAAATTTCAATTTATAAAATAACTAGCTATCCCCGGTGAGCTTCGCTACACCCATCCAAAAAAAAAAAAAAAAAAAAAAAAATACAATAAACACCAACCTCTAACTCGAAAACGCACGCTATTCTCATATTAAAAATGTTTCAGTTTATATAGAAGGTACGACGCCTACAGTTCCCAACCAATCTGTTTTTTGCTTGACTATACATATTAACACGATAACAATTCTTAACTTTTTATGGGAGGGACCACTATCCTAATCCAGTCTGTGTTTTGCTAGACTATGCACATTAGTATGAGGGTTACTTGTGCAAAGTTTCAAGACTCTACCTGTTCTAGTTCCCTAGGTACACGATTCAAGATCCAAAGTTTCAAGGCTTTATCTATTGTAGTTCTCCAGGTCCATGATAATTTTTCACTTTGTATAGGAGGTACCACGCCGACTGCCCCAATCCAATTTATATTGGTAGTCTATGTGCATTAGCATAGGGGCTACTCATGCAAAGACTCAAGGCTCTTTCTATTGCAGTTTCTAGGTACATGATAATAATTTTTCACTATGTATAGGAGCTACCACACCCACCATTCTAATTCAGTCTATGTTTCTCTAAACAATGTATCTTTGTAGAGGGGTTATTGATGCAAAATTCCCAGACGCTACCTATTGCAGTTCTCTAGGTACAGGATAACAATTTTGTATAGGGGGTACCGTGACCACTGTCCCAATCCAGCCTATGTTTTTCTAGAGTATATAGGTATGCGGGTTACTTGTACCTACTTTTAAGATCATACCTATTATAGCACTTTATGTATAATAATTATTATAGCTCTTTATGTATAATAATATATTCACTTTATGTGATAATAATTTTTCACTTTATATGGGAGGTACCACTGTTTAAATTCGTTCTGTAATTTAGTAGATTATACGCATTGGCACAGGGGTTACTCATGAAAAGTTTCAAGGCGCTATTTATTGTAGTTCGCCAGGAACACGATAATAATTTTTCACTTTGTATGGGAGGTACCACGCCTACTATTCCAATTCAGTCCGTGTTAAGCTAAACTATGTATGTTAGTATGATGGTTACTTGTGCGAAATTCCAAGGCGCTACCTATTGCAGTTCTCTAGATAGGGGACAATAATTTTTCACTTTATATGTTAGGTACCACGCCCACAGTCCCAATTAATTTTGTATTTTTGTAGACTATGCACATTAGCATAGGGGTTACTCTTGGAAGGTCTCAAGGCTTTGTCTATTGTAGTTCGCCAGGAACACGATAATAATTTTGTATGGGAGGTACAACGCCCACTATTCCAATCCAGTCTATCTTTTTCTAAACTATGCATGTTAATATAGGGGTTCCTGTTGCAAAATTTCATGGCGCTACCTATTTCCGTTGCCAAGATATACGATGATAAATATTTACTTTGTGTAGGAGGTACCACGCCCACTATTCGAATTAAATCTTTGTTACGCTAAACTATTTACGTTAATATAGAGGTTACGGGTGAGAAATTTCAAGATGCTACCTATTACTGCTACCAAGATATACGATGAATAATATTTACTTTGGATGGGAGATGCCACGCCCACGTCGAATATGCGAAAAAATAAGTACCCTATTTTACCATCCGTATATCCAATAACAAACTGTTAAAATTTCAGAAAGGTTCACTGGTGTAGCTTTCCGAAAAACAAACAAACATACAAACAAACACATTTTGTGCTTTATATATATAGATAGAAGATGTAACTTTTTGGAAAGAAAAGCGTAACTTTTTTTAGTCTTTCCCTGGCAACACTGATACAGTTACATACATACAATAATTTTCATAATTTAAATTTACTTTTATTTAGAAAAACTTCTAGTAAAACATTTTCTATTTATTTACTCTCAATACAAAACAGTATTTTTCTATAATTAAAAGTCATGCTGCGTATTGAAAAGATATTAAATGCCAGCAAAAAATTAAAAGATTATTCTTCTAACGCCAATATTTGAACCATAATTTTAACGTTTTTTTTTCAACATAACAATGGATTATTTTCCAAAGAAAAACATAAAACGCAAGAAAAATAATAAGAAAACTGAACGATAACAATGGCAACTACTATACTTCTACTGGTGATATTGCTATAACACACATACCTGCTTTCACATAAAATGCATCTGTAACCACAAGTATCATTAAAAACCTTCATTGTTGCCATGAAAACATCGATATAACAGAAGATTAAGATAGCTTTGGTTGGTACAGTACAGAGCAAATGATTTATTAAAAAGCTTCCGCAAAGACTTTCTTGGGATAATTTTCAAGTATATTCGGCTAGTATTAGGTAACTTGTGCTTCGAACTGTTCATGTATAGATTGGATTTTCTTATTATTCTCTCATGGAACGTTTGTTGATTTTTCCATTTTATCCTCTTTTTTTTTTTGTGTGTAAATCCTTGTTTATTTCTGGGCTGTAAAGATTTATAATGGGAATGATAAATAAAAATCTCATGTAAACAATGTGCTTCACACAAACAACAATATGAACAACAGTACTTGATACATTATACAGCATATTCAAGGCACAAAATCCTTGGTGAGCATAAATATAAAATTTGAAAAAAGCTAGTAAAGGTAGAAAAGAGTAGACAAGAAAATGGCATTAACTATATAAAGAATATCGAGTAGGCATAGAAATGGAAGTAGTTCAAAAGAAGCGGGATGTTAAAGTTTTTTAATATACATGTGAACTATATACCACAGCATACTTTTAAAATACTGAAAAAACAGGGTTATAGTATAGTCAAAATGACTAAATTATATTTACTGTAGCATTACTTTGGTCACGGTAATCTAGTTTTTGTTAACCGTTGATCAGTATATGGTTATTAATTATATAATAATAATAATAATTATATAATTTCTGAACATATTCATACCACAATCAAAGTTTTATAATCACTTCAAAACAATATAGTATTTATAAGCATAAAATATTAATAATAAACAGTATTCATTTGTAAATTATGTTTATTATTAATACTTATTCAGATAAAGTCTTGAATTTTTGTTTTAGGCTGTAGGGATTACCAAAGCAGGGCTTACCAAAGCAGACATCTATCTTCATGAGTCCCTTTTCGACCCCCTACGTTCCTCAATCATTTCTGGTATCCGGCTAGAAATTTACGAATACCTTACTATCATTGAGCCTTATGCTGTCACTAGCCTTTTACTTTCGACTGTAGTGATTTCAGACTGACGAATGATACACATCGACATTCTTCCTCATCACACAGTCTATGGTAATTGTTAATATTTGCTTAAAGCTACATCTCCACAGCATCTCCATATGTGTCTGCCCGTGGTCCAAAGCGTTTTTTATGTTAGCCTTTCACCAAGCATAGTATGCAAATATCGCCTTACCGCGATTTTTAACTTGGCCAGATAAGAGTCCGTGACCTGTACTAACGCAGTTAACCATTTGTAGGCACCCCAGATTATATCCAAGCGCCTTCTTGGTCTTCTTACCAACTTGAAGTGCAACACTCCAGAGTATTCGGTGGGGATCGAACCCACAATGCCGGACTGATAGATTAGCACACTATGGTTTTGAAATAGTTATAAAAGTTAAAAGTTCACGAGCTTAAACAAGCTTTTAAACTTATAACGGTTATAACCAAACAATAGAATTAAAAGAATATTTTTTACAAATTATAATATAAACATATAAAATAGTA
>OX451218.1:79556514-79621932 GCA_949628195.1 Phasia obesa
TGTTTGTACAGTCATCCCGCTTATAACACGGTGGATTGAAGAGGGACTGAAATCGCGTAATATGAAAATGCGTTGTAAGAGTACCGTGTTATCAGGGGGTCTACTGTACTTGTTTAAAATTTTTTTAAGAAGTTGATGACAAAAACTATTTTGAAATATGTTAGTTTGAAGACAATTTTTTCAATACTTTTTTAATTGTAATTTTCATAACGTTAATTTTTAATTTTTTCAGATGATGCTATACAAAGCGAAATATCGAGAATAAAAATAAAAATAATAATTAAAGCTTGAAAATAAAAATAATTAAATACAATTTATTAAAAAAGGTCAAATAAGCTTTAACAAAATTTTTCAATTCAATTAGAATTTTATTTTGTTCTCTCTTAATAAAATATATATTTGAATCAACTAAAAAAACAATTAAAATTGTATCTGGAACTAATTAAAATTTTTAATTGGTCCAACATTTTTTTCTTTATATTTCCTTGTATATTAAGTGTTGGAAAATTGGCCAAAAAAATTGTGATGCACTATATTTGTACAATTTCAACGGTAAAATAAATAAAGTTTTTAAGCTTAAGAAATTTATGTAAATGTCACAAACCTACCGGAAGTTTCCTAAATAAGTTTAATTGTCTGTGTCGCGTGCGTTTGATAATTATCTAAAATATCCATTAAGAAAACGCTTAATTAAGTTGATTGTTTTTTACACAAAAAAAAAAAAAATAAATAAATAAATAAATTAGCATGACATACATGCCAGTGTGAAGTTCAAACTAGATTTGAAAAACAAAACAGGTGTTACATTTCTTAGGCGGACCAAGACTTTAAATAGCAAATTTATTACATTTAGAGGAAGAAGTATTTGTTACCTTTAAGCAAAATTGCGGGAACTTAATTCATTAAAACAAAACAGTAAGATAAAAGTAGTTAAATTTTAAAGACAAAAAAATTTCATGCCAATTAATATATACATAGTATAATAGAACTGTAGCAGGACTATAACGTGGTGCACATCTATGGATACATTCAAGCACAAGTATTTATTGGTTGGAATATACCTCGTGGACAAAAGTCTAATTGATTTTGATCAAAACCTTAAATCAACTGCCCAACAATCAAAAGTAACCCGATAACCAGCTAGGTACAATCAAATTTATTCTGTAGATGTGGACCGGATCTTGGCTGAAAACAGAAAAATTCGAAGAGAGTGGCAATCACACAGATCTCAACAACTCAAATCAAGACTTAACGATTGACGAAACGGCTAAGACAGCTACTAGAATATCGAAGAGTAGCACCTCTGAAAAATTACTTGGAATACTTCTAAGCAAATGCACAATTAGATTATTCGTTATGGCGTGCATGTAGAAACCTTAAAAGACCGGTCGTACATAAGCCTCCCTTGCGAACTTCTTGTGGAGACTGGGCAAGAAATGATACCGAAAATGGCAATTTATTTGTTAAACATTTAAAAAAGGTTTTCACTCCAAATATATGTACTGATATAGCTGAGTTGCCACCAGTAGATACTAGTGCCGAAGTACCCCTAAGATTTCAATTTAGTGATATTGAAAGGGCATTAACGAACATAAACACCAAAAAAGCCCTTGGCGTTGAGAAACCAAGAAACAAGATGTTATTTAAGTTGCCCCGTATAGGTCGCAGAATAATTTTTGTTTTTAATGCCATCATACGTCTTGAGTACTTTCCCACAGAGTGGAAGGTATCTTTGATTTAAAATACAAAACATAAAGTTTTATAATTTTTGTCTGTCTGCGTTTGCATCCAGTAAAAACTGCTACATACATTTTCATAATATTTTGTGGGGAGGTACCATAATACCTCGATTCAGATATATGATACTCTTTTCCGTAGAGATTTAAGCGATTTATATGACTTGGTAGAACCTTTTTTTATTAATAGGAAATTTGTAGAACTCTACAATGATAGAATTTTATATAAAATCTATACTGCAACAATTTGAATAATTACCCAGAGATGGGAACCACTATGCAAATTACATATGTTTAAACCATATCTGCAACACTATAAATCTTATAAATCTCCAAAAGCGAAGGTCAAATTGGGACAACGAACGCCGATATCGTAGGCATTGCTAGTTAATAACCATGTGCCCGACACTTCGTCAGCGTTCTTGCAATATTTTGTTCGATTTTGCTTTGAAAGCAATCCACACCAAAGACTCTTACTTTTTTAGTTCCGCCTTAAACTATGCTGCATATCAGTTTTTTTTTTTCTTTATAAAAAATAAAGTTTGCATATCCGGTTAGTTCAACTGCGCACTTTCACTGCTTTTTCTCCACTTTCTCTTGGAAGTAAGATATTTTTGAGGAAAAGAGTATCCTGTATTGGGATCAGGATGCTAAGGTACCTCCTAAAAAAATTGTTAAAATCCATCCAGTAATTTTTACGTGATGCAAACGCAAAAGAAAAGCAGACAGGCAGACAGACGGAAATGAGTTACTATTTAAGTATATGTATAGATGAAATAAATTTGGAAAAAACATATGAAAATGAGTAGCTGAGGTTTATGCCATTATTTGAGATGTATACTCGGATGCTTATAATTTACAGGTCAGACTACCAAGCTATTTCAACTATTAAATTTCAATTTATAAAACAATGTAACTTTTTGGAAAGAAAAGATTAACTTTTTTTAGTCTTACCCTGGTAACTCTGAAGCAGTCACATACATATAATAATTTTCATAATTTGAATTTACCTTTTTTTATAAAAACTTCTAGTAAAACATTTCTTTTTATTTACTCTCAATACAAAACAGTATTTTTCTATAATTAAAAGTCTTGCTGTGAATTGGAAAGGAAAATAAACACCAGCAAAAAAATTTTAAGATTATTCTTCTAACGCCAATATTTGAACCATAATTTTAATGTTTTTTTTTTTTTTTTCAACATAACAATGGATTATTTTCCAAAGAAAAACATAAAACGCAAGAAAATTAATAAGAAAACTGAACAACAACAATGGCAACTACTATACTTCTACTGGTGATATTGCTATAACACACATACCTGCTTTCACATAGAAGGTAACCAAAAGTATCATTAAAAACCTTCATTGTTGCTACTGGATGTTTTACTGCCATGAAAACCTCGATATAACAGAACATTAAGATAGCTTTGGTTGCTACAGTACAGAGTAAATGATTTATTGAAAAGCTTCCGCAAGGACTTTCTTGGGATAATTTTCAAGTATATTCGGCTACTATTAGGTAACTTGTGCTTCGAACTGTTCATGTATAGATTGGATTTTCTTATTATTCTCTCATTGAACGTTTGTTGATTTTTCCATTTTATCCTCTTTTTTGTTTTGTGTGTAAATCCTTGTTTATTTCTGGGCTGTAAAGATTTATAATGGGAATCATAAACAAAAATCTCATGTAAACAATGTGTTTCACACAAACAACAATATGAACAACAGTACTTGATACATTATAAAACATTATCCAGGCACAAAATCCTTGGTGAGCATAAATATAAAATTTGAAAAAAGCTAGTAAAGGTAGAAAAGAGTAGACAAGAAAATGGCATTTACTATATAAAGAATATCGAGTAGGCATAGGAATGAAAGTAGTTCAAAAGATGTAAGAGGATGTAAAAGTTTTTTAATATACATGTGAACTATATACCACAGCATACTTTTAACATACTGAAAAAAACGGGGTTATAGTATAATCAAAATTACTAAATTATATTTACTGTAGCAAACTAGTTTTTGTTAACCGTTGATCAGTATATGGTTATTACATACAAAAGCAAAACATGCTTAAATTAATTATATAATTTCTGAACATATTCATACCACAATTAAAGTTTTATAATCACTTCAAAACAATATAGTATTTATAAGCATAAAATATTAATAATAAACTTTATTCATTTGCAAATTATGTTTATTATTAATACTTATTTAGATAAAGTCTTGAATTTTTGTTTTAGGCTGTAGGGATTTTTTTGTAGGGGTTTACCAAAGCGGACATCTATCTTCATGAGTCCCTTTTCGACCCCCTACGTTCCTCAATCATTTCTGGTATCCGGCTAGAAATTTACTGTTTATGCTGTCACTAGCCTTTTACTTTCGACTGTAGTGATTTCAGACTGACAAATGATTAACGTCGACATTTTTCCTCATCACACAGTCTATGGTAATTGTTAATATTTGCTTGAGGCTATGTCTCCACAGCATCTCCATATGTGTCTGCCCGTGGTCCAAAGCGTTTTTTATGTTAGCCTTTGACCAAGCATAGTATGCAAATATCGCCTTACCGCATTTTTAACTTGGCCAGATAATACTTGAGAGTCCGTGACCTGTACTAACGCAGTTAACCATTTGTAGGCACCCACATTATATCCAATCTCCTTCTTGGTCTTCTTGCCAACTTGAAGTGCAACACTCCAGAGTATTCGGTGGGAATCGAACCCACAATACCGGACTGATAGATTAGCACACTACCTGGTAGCCTACCGAGGCGCTCATGGTTTTGAAATAGTTATACAAGTTAAAAGTTCAAAGCTTAAACAATTCTTTAAACTTATAACGGTTATAACCAATCAATAGAATTAAAAGAATATTTTTTACAAATTATAATATGTATATACATATAAAATAGTAACTGGGTTCGCATCACGTAAAAACTTCTTGTTGAATTTTAACAAAATTTTGTGATTCCAATATAGGATACTTTTTTCCGCAAAAATATCTTATTTCCAAGAGAAAGTGGAGAAAAGGCAGTGAAAAACTCAATTTCTGGTTTAAAGGTACTGACATTTTCGGTTTAAAACTGGGATTTTCAAATGGGAATTTTCAGCTGGTATTTTCAACACAGTCGCAAACCTTTTTATTTATTAGTGGGTTATTTTAAAAACTATTGCAGAACATTAGGCGCCAATTTAAAATTTTTATTTCATTTGCATTTTTACTTTGTGGAATTACATTTTTATTAAAACATTTTAAACACCTCTTACAGAGGTTTACAATAATTTTTAGAATTTTATATAAATTTTAAAATTTTATACAAGGCTGGATAAGGTATATGTAAACAAAATATGTATCTGGATGGATTTTAGCAAAATTTTGTTAGGACGTACTTTAGCATCCTGATTCCAATATAGGATACGTTTTTCCCTAAATATACCTTATTTCCAAGAGATAAGAAAGAGAAAAAGTAGTAAAAGAACGGCGAATTTTTTACCGATTTAAAGGTACAGCATACATTTTAAACACGGTTGCGCAACAGATGGCGCTGTGTTAAAATAACAATAAAATATTAGTTACTTACTGCCAAACAGCCAATTGAATTAAATTTTTATTTGTTTTGTATTTTCACTTCAGGAATTTCATTTTTATTACAATATTTTAAATGCCTTTTACAGTGGTTTACAATAATTTTTAGAATTTTTTTTTATAAATTTTAGAATTTTGTGCAGGGCTGGGTACTTTTATATATAGTAAATGTATAAACTATAACTGAAGTACTATAAAAGTAAGATTCTTAATCACTAAGCCACAATAAAAAATATATGTAATTAAATAACAAAAATTTATTTTTTTTTTATTAAAAAAAATATATTAAATTACGATTTAATAAGCTTTAATTAAATACCATTAATTTACTTTTAGCTTATTGAATCGTCTGTTAAATGAGCTTTTACTCCTAGGGCTAATATACTGAAATTAGAATATATTTCAGCCTCGACCTTATATGCAAAAAAGCGACCTTTTTCCATTTTTATAACTATATAGCTGAAAAACTGTAAGAGATAGGAAGATAGAATTTTTTAAAACTATATTTGGAATTAGGGAGTCAAAGAATATTAATAAGAAAAATTTCAATGAAATCTGAAGTAGTCATTTTGAGGGCCTTGTTGATTTTTTATGGAATAACCCATATATAACCCATGGAATAACCCATATATATATATAAAGATACATAGTTGTGCAGGAAAACAATAAATAAATAAAAGATATGTTTATAATGTTCATCTTCTACTATCCTACAGTTAAGAAACAAGCTCTTATGATTATTAAACTGCAGCTACATAATATAATACTAGGTTATAGCCAAACACATAGTCTGACATGGATGACGCCTGGTTAAAAGATAAAAATGGCTTAACTTTCAACTGTAACTAAGTTTGTTAGACAAACCAAATAATTGAATATTGATTATTGTGTCCAAAAATTATAATAGTAATTAGATGTTATTCTAGTAACAAATAAAAATCAATAATTTTAATAAACAATTAAAAAAACATTTATAGATTACTTAGACCCAATTACTATGTTTAATATCCGTAAGCAACATTTATTTAAGTTATTTAAGTTTTTAAATATTGAAATAAAAAATATTTTACTTTCATTTTTAATCTGACGACTGAGAATTTGTGAAAAAGGATGTAAAGCATTTGGAGCAAATGTAACTTTGAGTCTTTAAAATTTTTCTCTAATCAAGTTTTAAATGACAAAATTAAAAATATTTCGTCTTAAAGGTAGGATGAGGGCTGTTAAACATTTTCGTCTTTTTGTATTTTCTGTTGCGTATATTAGTTATTTATTTATTTTTATTTATTAAATGTTACAATACAATCACAAAATATATTCTTATTTAATTTGTAGTTACGGAGACCTTCACACGTTGTATTGAAACATCCAAAATCATTAGTGGGAATCGAACCCACAACCCCGAAACTAGCACACTATCTTACTAGCACACTACCTACTAGGCTACCAGCATTATTATAATTGGAGGGACATTGAACAGTTAATGTGTCCCTTTTCGGCGTGTCAGTGATTTCAGGTAGCCGATGACTATTTTATTATCGTTTAGACTTGTGCTAGCCTTTGGTATCGCCTGTGTTTATATCAGAGTATCGACTGTTACCTGTCGATCTTCTTCCTCATCAAGATGTGTCTTGTGACGGTAGAGCTAATAACATATATAAGGGCTATCGTCTCGGCCTCTTCCAGAAACAGATTTTGGCCAGACCTTCGTTTTTCTGATCTGTCATTAATGCAGTTGAAGCTATTTTGATTACATCCAAGCATTTTTTTATTTCATGTCGAGAGGATATTGTCTCAGAAGTATCTTTAGCTAATAACCCATTTGCCACTTCAGCGGTATTCGTGTCTTCGTATTGCGATCAAAAAAACCAATGTTCTGATATTCCCGATCCGGTATGATTACGGCATTCCGTGCCGTAAGTACACGGTGCTTGACAGCCGACCACCTGCCAGCTGCGTAACTTTCAATACAAAACTTCTCTCGTTAACTGTTAAATTACACTGGTCGGCAAAGTTGGGAGTTTGAACTTTGTTGTGTGGATGGACTTTTATGTGCTGAATTCAAATCTGTTCACAAAGATTTTCCATCACGTCTAGTTTTTGAGATATTCTTCTATAAAAATATTAAAATATTAAAATATAAGATAAGTAGTTATTGTAATCGAAGAATCCGTTAAAGAGTTATTAAGCGTGGTCACCTTATTTAGAGGAAAATATTAGCCATGCCCATAAAAAAAAATTTATACGTGATACGCGAAAACTTTCAGCGGATTTGAGTTTAACGAGTTGAGATTACTCTATTCCACATATTTATGTTCAGGGAGCAATTTTTTCGCAGACCAGTGTTATTACTGGTCGATTTAGTTTTAATGAAAATGGAATATTGTGTTGTTGATTATACAATAATTTTTACGTAAGAAAACTGCGCCCTAAGCCCAAAAAGCGTTTGTTAAATACTGTGTAGACTCTGCAGCATCAAATTTAATGGTTTTAGTGAGTTTGTTGTACTAGAATAATTTGTGCTAAAAGTTTAGGACGGCCAAAAAAATGTATGTATGTACATATCTAATGATATTGGGCGATAAGGGAATAAAAGTACGAGAGTTGGTCAAGGTTGTAGGCATAACAAACGCATATTTTAAGGGCCTTGAAGAATCTTGTTATTTGGAGGCCATAAACCATGTTCAGAAATTAAATGTTTTTGTGCCAATTCCAATTTCCAATTTCTTCTATAAATTCTGACATGGAGACAGAAAGCTTAATGTGTGCAATTCGACACTAAAATCTTCAGATAACAAAATCAATTTAGGAAAAAGGAAAGTAGACAACAAAAAAAACAAAATTTATAAAATTTGTTGACGTAATAACAAATGTGTTTCCATTAACATTTCAATAAAATGTAAAATATTTTGTCACTTTTAAATCGGATGACAGCTCAAGCATCTGATGAAGATGTAAAAAGGCAAGTAGGAAGGCAAGTCGAAAGTGTATGTATGCAGGTGTTTATTTAAAAGTTAATTTAAATCTTTTATTTTTAAACTTAAAGCAACGATTTTTTGTTTTTGTTTTAACAATGCAATCAAAAACTTTTTGATTAGTTGCTTTAGTTGTTAGTGTTCATGTTTTATCTTTATACTACGTTCGCTGATAATCTAATTAAAAAGCAATTACTTTGATTTTTAGTATTGTTTTTTTTTTTTGTTCATTAATACTTCTAAGCTTGTTCACTTTTTCATTTCCTGTCTTTGTAAAATTTGTAAAACATTAAGATAGATAGGAGAGAAAGGAGGTAAAAAAATGTTAAATTCATGATTTATTATAGGAAATGATGCGAAAGGATGAGAAAAGTTTAAAAAATGCTTGAACCTTAGTTAAGGAAATTAATTCTGTTTGGTATTTTATGGTGATAACAAATGTTAGTACTTTAGAATTTTAGTGACCATATTTATATAATTAATTTTTATCCCATTTCTTGTCACTAACTTTAATCGTGTATTATAAATATGGGCGCCTATGACCATATGTAATATGGTTCACATCGAATATATTCTGTAATGAATTCTGCCTCTTCTACAAACATTAAAAAATTAAAGGTGACAAAACATGATTTTTGAATGATCCCTTGACGCTCCCTTAAAAATTTGCAAGTTGAAAATTCACAAAAATAAAGACATGCCATTAGTTAAAACATAAATCATGAAACATACACCAACACGTATTTATAAAACCTTAAAAGGCATTCAAATCCACTGACCCGCAAACATATTTAGCGATCGTGGTTATATTCGACTAAGAAAAAGCGATATTATTTCCCTTGGTGAACATCAAAGATATGCAGAAATGAAAACAGGACTCATCTATATATTTGTATACGTCTATATATATATAAAATCTATATATGTATATAAAGCATAAAATGTGTTTGTTTCTTTGTTTGTCGGAAAGCTATAGCTGCCTACACCAATGAATCTTTCTGAAATTTTCACAGTTTGTTATTGGATATACGGATGGTATAATAGGTTACTTGTTTTCATGATATTCGACGTGGGCGTGGCACATCCCATACAAAGTAAATATTAAACATCGTATATCTTGGTAACAGTAATAGGTAGCGTCTTGTCATTTCGCGTAAAAAGTTTAGCGAAACAAAGAATAGTGGGCGTGGTACCTCCCATACAAAGTAAATATTTATCAACGTATATCTTGGTAAGGGTAATAGGTAGCGCCATGAAATTTTGCAACAAGAACCTCTATATTTACATGCATAGTTTAGAGAAAGATAGACTGAATTTTAATAGTAGGCGTGATACTTCCCATACAAAGTGAAAAATTATTATCGTGTATATAGAGAACTGCAATTAGGTAGCACCTTGGAATTTTGTGCCAATAACCCTATTATTAACGTTCATAGTCAAGCTAAACACAGGCTGAATTGGAATAGTGGGCGTGGTGCCTCCCATACACAGTGAACAATTATTATCGTTTTCCTGGCGAACTACAATAGATAAAGCCCTAAAGCTTTGCACAAGTAACCCCCATGCTAGAAAAATTGCTATTGTGTACCTGCAGAGCTACAATAGGTAGTCGTGAAACTTTGACAAGTACCCTCAGAACTATGTACATAGAGTAGCAAAGTACAGACTGGATTGGGGCAGTCGGCATGGCACCACCCATATTAAGTGAAATATTATTATCGTGTACCTAGAAAACTTCAATAGGTAGAGTCTTGAAACTTTACACAAATACCCTCATAGTAATGTGCATTGTCTAGCAAAATACAGACTGGATTAGGATAGTGGTAGTGGTACCTACTATAAAAAGTAAAATATTATTATCGTATTAATACGTATCATCTAGCAAAAACAGATTGAATGAAAACAGTAGGCGTGGTACCATCCATATAAACTTAAACATTTTCGATGTGAGAATAGCGTGCGTTTTCAAGTTATAGGTTGGACATACTTTACTCCCAAGTGTTTATTGTATTTTTTTGCGGATAGATGTAGCGGAGCGCATCGGGAATATCTAGTGTTATATGAATTTTGCCTATGCTTCTGCTGTCTACAAATTTTTTTTTTTTTTTAATTTGCTCTTACCATTCTTCAGAAAAACGATTGCGCCATAGAGCAGTGTTAGTACTGATGGTTTGTTACTAATCTTTTTATTGCTGTGGCTGTCGCATATTTAATTCAAACTAAATAGCAAAGAGTAGTAGGAATAACAAAATTTTAATCCCTATGCCTCCTCTCTGTAACTTAAGTGAAAACTTTATGACATGTTATTATAAAAGTCATCAGGGTGATATGTAGTTAATTATAAACTTTTTAGTTAAGTTTCATTCTTAGGTCCAGTTAATTTTTTTTTTCAATTTTATATTTGTTTATTTTATTTTTTATTTACTTTTCTCTATTTTTTTTTTAATTTTATTTATAGAATGTTACAATACAAGAACAAATTATATTCTAACCTATTTTAGCGAGCATAGTAACGAAGACCTTCACCAAAGGCCCCCAACTAAAAAAAGTGGTTTAAATGAAAATGCATTGGTTTGCTAAATATTTAGCAAAGTGACACCAACCTACATTGTTGAAAGATGGTATCCTAATGATTTAAAATTTTTACATGTTTTGTTCTCTTTGTGAGATTCTGGTTGAGATTGTGTATGTGCTCACAGTTGTTTGCGTGGGGGCTCCTGACCTTCACTCCCACCAGATTCTTTGGTACGAATCGAACCCACAACCTTCATATTAATTTATTTATTTTAGGTTCATGAATTGAAGACTGTCTGTAAGGGTCTTAAAACAGTAAATAATACTAGTACATATATGTATCAAAAATATATCTATACATAAAACAGTAACTTTTGTGCTGTCTGTCTGTATGTCTGTCTGTGTTTGTATTACGTATAAACTATTGGATTGATTTTAATAAAATTTTGTGAGAAGGTACCATAGGATCCTGGTTCAAATACAGCATCCTTTTTTTTACAAAAATATCTCGTTTCCAAGGGAAAATAAGGATATAATAGTAAAAGTACGCAATTTTATAATACTGCAAACTTGGCAGCATCTTTTATTTTTAAAATCCGGATAATTTAAATACTATTTACAGAACTATACAATAATTTGAAATTATAACTTGCACTACATTCAGCAACAATCAAAAAAATATAAGCATTTAATGCTTTAATTGCACAATTAAAAGTAAACATGCTGCATAAAAGCCTATTAATTTATTGAAATTTACCAAATGAACAAACTTGAACTGAAAATCAAAAAAACTCATAATATTCGTAAATTACTTCAGAAAAATTAAATGCTTGTATAATTTTTTGTTTAAATATTTTTAAACAAAATAATTTCATTTTAATTTTTTTCTACTGAGTATAATTTTTTTCTATGCAAATAAATTATTATTTATGGATATTTATATTTTCATAAATAAATGAAAAAAATATATTTTTATGGCAGTATCAATAACTATTCTTTATAACTGTATTATAAACACAAAGTCAAATAAAAAAACAAAATGTGTGTATGTTCGTGTTAAATTATTAAATAATAATCTCATGTTTAAAAAGCATTTTATAAAAATTTGAGTATTTATTTTCCATTTGAACAGGATACACAAGTATGAATAAATTTAAAATAAACTTTTTTTTTAAACATCTAAAGAGTGATATAAATATTGCTAAAAATGGTAATTTTATAAAAGCATTTATGCAAGAAATAAATGCTTTTCTGACAACCTTATCGAAGATGCTTAAAGAAAAATATGTTATATCTTTATGTGTATTTGTATCTCAAAACTTTTCTTATAGTTGGGTGTTCAATATTATAGCCGCATGTCTTGATTTTGTAGTAAATAAAATAATTTGCTTTTGGTGTCGATTATAACTCTTCTCGATTTATATCATGGCTTTCTCATGGATCGCACTATAAGAGTTCTTATGGATGGGATTTCATCAATCGAGTTCAATCGATTAATCATATTTCTTATTTTTCTAAATGATCTATTTTGTATAACTTTCAACCCTATCTACTCTTTTCCAGATAACAGGATATACATTTATTGTCATTCATACTCATTAAATAATAGACCGAACCAGTTGAAGAATGGAACCAAAAGACAAAACTCTCAATTACCATCTTGTCACAATTTCTGAATGGGGTCGTGCGAATAGAGTCGTATTTAATGCTAGTAAGACTCAATGCTTACGCACAGGCTACGATTGAAAATTATGCTTCAATCTGTAGCTATGGGTGATGTAGATATTAAGAAATCAGAAGCTCTTTATGTTTTTGGCATGAAAATCCAGTGCGCTGTCCGATGCCCTAAACACATTTTATGAAAGAAGCTTTCAAGTGCCTTGGTTTTTTTTAACGGTTTAAAAGATCTTCTTAGTTTATATCACCTATATCCAGCGTAAAATTGAATACAACTCTCATGTATAAATCAGCGCACATAGGGGTATGTTGCCAATATAGCCGGACATTACTTTTTTTTCTAGTTTATATTGGCTCTAAAAATGTACTCAGTGCTCCTAGGTTAATAAAACTTTGCAGAAAAATCTGCTATGGTCATAGGCTGCCAAAGCTAGAAAATAGGAAAAATCGGACCAATGAGAAAAAAGTTCCCCTTGGAAGAACTAATCCTACCTCTGAAAAATGCAAGTTTTTTTGATTTTCCCGTCATTTTGTTTAGCAATTACAACTTTTAAGGTCAAGGAATATCCAAAAACTTAAAGTTAGACTCAAGAGATTCTTAAATGCCATTTTTAGCCCCGCCCCTTTTCTGGGCGGTGAAATAAAAAATTATTTGGAAAAATAAAGAAATTATTAAAAGAAATAGATAACATACTTTTAAAAACCATAAAACTTTATTTGTATGGGCAGGGGGAGGTATTCCTTTTTTTTATTTTTTTTTATTTTTTGCCCATTTCCTAAAAATATTCATTTTTAATCTTTCCAATGTCTAACCAATCCCACGCCTCCCAAGAATATTATTAAAAAAATATTTTTGTAATTTGTTACTTAATAGTATTTTATTTATCGGAAAATAATTAATTTATTCATAGCAATAACTTATTTATGATTGTAACGATAAATTTTATTTAAAATTATAACAATTAATTTATTTAACACAACTTCTCCTTTACACTAAGATGATGATGAGTGCCAGGATTTTTCTTCGTCTGATTCTTCAAAGACCTCTTCCGAATCTGAATCCGTTTCAGCATTAGGTACAGGTGGAAGCATATAAGAAATTGCTTCTTTCGTAAAAGGTAATGACCTTTTTTTGAAGTGGGTCTAGTACAGGGTGGGTCAGAACTTAGCAAAAGCCTATGAATAATATCTATGTTACACTGAGCCCTTGAAAACTCTCTAGCAAAATTCTGGCTGTAAAGCCGGAAATGTTTGTTTCGCGCCTCAGCCGCTTCTTCTGATAACAGCCCAATAGGCAACAATGCCTCATTCATAACAGTTGCACCGTGTGTTAAAATCTTGTGCATTGTGGGTGTCTTAGGATGCCACTAATATAGAGAAAAGTAAAGTTTTGCAGTATCTCAGCAATAATCCGCAAACTCGTGCATTTGGATTTTGTGACCACTTTATATTACATAATAATAATCTTGATTCGGTATATGAAATCAAACTCAATTCCAGTTATTTCTGCAGCTAACTCAGGATTGGAAAAAAAATCTTCTGCTAGTGTTACCATCGTTGGTGTTTCCAAATCCAGCTTTCGGTACACCCACTATTAGCCCCAATTCACTTTTAAATTTTTCTTGGATATTTTTTTTTCAAATAGGCGAATTCTGGCGTGTAAAGTAGATAGTCCGAAAGAAAGGGCATCTACGTCTATATCTCTTTTGATATTTAAATTGTTTTTTGTACAGGTAATAACAGTGTTAGATGTAATGATTTAAATCAAAAACATCTACCTTCACTTATTAAAAACCAAAACATTTTATGAATATAAAAAGGTTTCTTACTCGTATTTACCTATGTAAGATAAGAAAAAACAGAAAAAGGTGTAATTTTTAAAAAATCGCCAAAAAAAAAAATGGCGCAAATATGCGCAAGGCTTTTTTTTTACAGTATAAAAGTAGAGATCACAAATTTTATAGTTTTATTTTATTTTATTTTTTTATTCAAATTTAAAAAAAAAAAAATTTTCTAAAAACTAACATAAATAGCTACTAATAAACCATTTCACAGAAAAAAATGAATACAAAATCGTTATTCGTTTAGCCACCAAAAAATATATTGCAAACCTCTCAAAATCGTTTAAAGTCAATAAAAACGTATGCGATTTACTCAACTTTCCTGATTTTAACAGGAAAACGACAAATCTCAAGCAAAAGCCTTGAAAATTCACTATACGATGCAGAATTTTGTTGTCTGTCGAGCTGCGTACTTAAATTTTTACATTTCTCAAAATTAATATTTGGCCTAATGTTCGGCTAGATTGGCAAAATACCCCTCTGTGCAGCGCCTCAAAAATCTATTTTTTATCTACTAGATCGCATCCAGGTCAGGGCGAAAAAGCTCATCCGAGGCAGAAGGGTAGCCAACTCTTTTGACTCACTGGAGCATCGACGCAATGTGGAATGTGTTTCGCCGTTTTACCGTTACTACAACGGAATGTGCTTTAATGAAATCTTGGAACTTGTTCCCGCCTCCCACATATTTTTGGGTACAACTCACTTTTGATTAAGAGTCCATCCATTTTTAGTCGATTTTCCAGTGATTCGCACTACGCATTACAAGGAAAATTTCATTCGTTTTTTGGCCGAACAGTTCGTATGTGGAATAAACTCACTGCAGATATTTTTCCTGCTAATTTCAATATAGGAATATTCAAGTAAAATATCCACAAACACTACTCTCTTTGTTCCAGCACAATGCATTGCAAAATAAAACTAAATTGTCTTAAAATATTGCCTCAAATAAATGAAGAACCAACACAGATAATTTAGACAAAGTTGAGATTGCTGTCATTGTATTTATTAATCTGTCATTGTATTAACTATTTATTATGCCGATCATCGAGCAGAAGAGTTTTCTGGATCTAGTTTGTAAAGAGATTAAGGGAATGGAATGCATAAGTAGAAACAAAAGTCGAAAGTCTGCATCGGACACTTATTGCTGAACGATATCAGCATTTTTACTGATGGTTCCCTTATGGACGGTACAGCAGAAGTTGTTGTATACTCAGATCAGCTGAACCTGTCCTATAGTCTGCGTTTGAGGAAGTACGTTTACCAGGCTGAATTGCTTGAATTGCTGCATGAGTTGGATCACATGCTTGAAATTCAGGTGCATAGAACAAAAGTTTTCATATAACTTGACAACGCATGAGACAATTGAACTACAATCTAGTGCTGGAATTCATTTTAAAATTTAACAGGTGTATCTCGGCTAATGAGATAATGACAATGAAGTAGCAGACCGCATAGTAAAAGAGGTTCCTACAATGGATGAATTCATTAATGCTCGAAAGGTGGAGGGAGGCTCGAATGGTGTTCAAAGAGACATTTCGCATGAAGGCCAGCAAGGGTTTCAGATATAATATAAGTGCCTTCAGCTCTATAACTGCGTTATTGACAGGTCATGGAAACGTCTAGTATTATCTAGGTAAGATGAAAATCGAAGAATATGATACTTGCAAACTGAGCCTGATAGAGGCTGAGACGGTAGCGTACATTGTGCGTGAATGTCCAACATTTCAATGTGGATGCCATGAGGGGATCTAAGACATAGACATAAAATGGTAGCAATTACTAGAGAGTCCATGATAAGAAAGAAGATCGAACAGTCGACAATCTGAAATCACTAAAGTCAAGAGTAAAGACTGGTGGTAGCACGTAACTTAATGGAAATAAGGTTGCCGTAAATTTCAATTAGTTGCCTATATTCTTTGAGAATGAAAGGGGGTCAAAAAGAACCCATTAAGGAAGTGGTCAATAAAAAAAGAATTAAGATTTATAATTTCTAAATGCCTATTCCCACCTTCCAAATGAAAATTTGCAGAATATTTCCTTAAAATAAGACAATACAGAGTTTACAATCAAGAAAGAATAAAACTCCTACTGAAATTGATATAAGGTTTAATTCAAATTCCTGAAATGAAACAAATATGTAAGACGAGGGTAAGCCCAATAGGCTAGTAGGTAGTGTGCAAGTGTATTAATCTGGGGTTGTGGGTGCGATTACCAACTAAGACTCTTCCTATTTTACCATATCGATGTTGTCGGTACTATGCTAGATAATTTAAGTTAAACAAATTATATTTTGACATTTAATAAATAAAGATCTAAGACAAATTTATTGTAATAAAAAGTTAATATCTTTAAAACATCATATGAAATGACATAAAAAAACCAGCGAGTGGATGTAAAGAAGTAAATTGAATTCAATTTACTTAAAACCCATTCACAAATTAAAGTTAAAATATCAAAAGTTAAAAATGACTACAAAAATTCTTAGAATCATTGCTATCATCAACTTGATAGCATGATAACGTGAAATTAATTCTTTAAAATTCCTTTTTAAATAATTAATTTGTCATTCTCTGTATACCATCCTTTAATTTTCAAATTAATACAGCAGGAATCGTTGTAGTATAGAAATATTTAGTTTAAATTGATTAAAAATTGAAATCACTAAACATCAATACACCTAATCCTGTTATTACACAGTCTTTTCTTACACGGTTTTGATTTAACACGGTTTGAAAATGAAAACAAAAAATTACATGATTTCATTCTATTTAACACGATTCGAAATCATTTGGGCTAAATTTTTTTCTCAAATTTAATTTTTGCGAAATATGTTCATATTAAAAATTTAAGAGAAATCCCTTTTTAATCGACTTCAAAAAAAGAAGGAGGTTATCAATTCTTCTGTGCGTTGCTTTTTTTTGTTTGTATGTTTATGCCTTCAGAACTCGGTCATTTCTGAACCGATTTTTAAAATTTTTGCGCTATTAGAAAGGTTATGGTTACATATTGGTGCTGTTTTAAAAGAAGTTTAAAATTTTAAAAATTAAAGGGTGTCCCCATACAACATACCTCTTTTGTACGTGTATATTGAACTTTATAGGTCACCAATTTAAAATTTAAAAAAGTGCGTATCACTATAGCTCCCAGTAACAAAAATTAATTAAAAAATTAAATTCAAAATTAAAGGGTGACCTCATAGGTGACGTAATTTAACCTTTATGATCTTATCTTTTGAACCGTTATAGACAAACACTTGAAAGTTGCACAGAATATTCTTTACTATGTCTGTTATAATAAGTATAAATATTTAAAGTTAGAAATTAAAGGGTGTACCATTAGTTGGTTTAATTTGATATATAACTTTTGAATCGTTATGGACAGACAGTTGAAATTTACAAATAACTTGTATTGCTAACTCCGCTATAATAAAAAGTGTAAAATATGAAATTGAAAATTAAAGGGTGTCCCAATAGTTAATGTAAAATTGATATATATGGCCAAACTTTTGTCCTGTTATAGATAGATAGTTGAAATTTACAAAGAACCTATATTGTTTAGTCCGCTAGTACAAAAAGTATAAAATTTGGATCTATAAATTAAAGGGTGTCCCAATTATTGATGTAATTTTACCATTATGTCCTCATCTTTGGAACTGTTATAGACAAACACTTAAAAATTAGACAGAATGTTCACTACTATGTCCGGTATAACAACAGTTATAAATATTTAAAATTGGAAATTAAAGGGTGTCCCAATAGTAGATGTAATTTATTGTATATAGACACACAGTTAAAATTTACAAATAATCTGTATGACAAAGTTCTCTATAACAAGTATTTATATTTAAATTTCAATTTAATATATGGTCCTATCATTTGAACAGTTATTGACATTTAACAATTAGACAGAATGTCCATTACTATGTCTGTTATAATAAGTATAAATATTTAAAATTATAAATGACAGGGTGTCGCAATAGTTTATGTAATTTGATGTATATGGCCAAACTTTTAAACCGTTACAGACAGACGGTTGAAATTTACAATGAACCTGTATTACTGCGACCGCTATAATAAGTATAAAATTTGAATTCGAAAATTACAGGGTGTCCCAATAGTTAGTGTAATTTTATGTATATAGCCAAACTTTCGCTGTACACAGACAGTCGTTCAGTTTGACCTGGTTTGGGTGTTGTGCCCTTATATAGTCCGGAAGCAATGCTTCCCCGGTAGAAAATATATTTGCATCAGATTATTGTATTCAAAAATTAGTTTTTTATCTGAATTGACAGTTTGTGCTTCGACATATAAAAAATCCCGCTACAATCTTCCTCGAATATAATATAATCATTGTATAATTACCGACTTAAAGAAACATGATTATAAGTTTGTCTGTTTTGAACTCGGTTTTTTTTTTGCAAGAATTATTGTGAATACAAGCTAATTTACTCGCCAGAGCAATTGAAATGTTTTAATATTTTGTGAACTATCAATGCATCCCTAAAAGAAAACGTCGAAACTACAAATATACAACAAAAACGTAAAGATATTTTTTAGAAAGAAAAATTTTAATTTTAGAACGCCTTCGAAATAGAGGAGGCGCAACATTTCCTTGCAAAATATTCTTTTTAATCGAAGCCACAGTAAGAACTATAAAAAGAATAAAATTTCAACTAGGCAATCGGTTATTTCTGGAACGAAACTATCTGTTAAGTCTTCATCATACACATAAAGATGCAAATAAATGGTACAAATACATATTATATGTACATGCATATATGTGTAAAAATAAACATGATTTCTTGTTCATAAAAAATTCTCGTTTTTCACCTACATACATATATGATCAATGTCTTTTTTTACACGGAAAACAGAATTAGGTGTACACACGTTTATAGGTATAATAATATTTTGAAGCCCGCAAAGCTACTTGGCTCACAACCACCGTTGTGGCTGTAGTCAACTGATGCTAATTTCTCTTTTTGTATACGTCAACTTTATTTTATTCAACAAAAGAAAATGTCACAAAATTATAAATTACAAATTCATATACAAACAAAAAGTTTTGGAGGAAATATTTGTTATTTTTTAAAAAAGTTATGTATTTAATTTTATAAAAGCAAATTAGGTAACTAGGTATTTCTACAACAATGTCAGAGTTTACGATGTAGCTGTCGTCTTCAATATAATTAAGTAGCTGACTACACAGCGGCAACTGTAGCCAACGAAATTTGTTTTTATTTAGCGTCGTAGCCGCTGTCTTCTATTTCTTTAAAGTATGAATAAATGAGTTCTTTCTCATACGACTTATTTTAATTTATGTAAAGAATCAAAAATATGGATAATGCTGTACATCTCTGCATAAATAAAAACACAATGGTGACGGGTATAGAAGATACGTCACTGCCGAATATAGCACTCTTACTTGTTTTTTTATTATTATTTTGATAGGTTTTAGAATTCAATGTCTTTTTTCACACGTTTTTTGTGGAACCAATCTACCATGTAAAAACTGAATTAGGTGTACGTCTCTACTTTACTGGATAATGGTCATTTATAAAGTGGTTCTTTGACAGAATGATGTGACTGATTAAACTGCTAAAGTATATACTTCTCTGTCCACCCATCCAAAAGTAAATAAAGTAAAAGAAACATACAAAAGCACACTAAAATATCAATCATTTGCAGATAGTGTTACCTTTTGTCTAAATTTCACTTGTTAGTTAGTTACAGTATCAAAGTAAAATCAATTTTTGTTCACACTTTTAGCAAAAGCGTAATCGCCCTTGCGTACAGAATAACTTGAAATATTCATACACATTTCCTTATGCACAAATATTCATTTAATTTAATTCTGTGTGTGTGTGTGTGTGAACGGCTGCTTCCCAGATGACCATTCAGTTAGCAATTCAAAAAAGAATTAAAAAAAAAACGATGAATTTCAGTAAGTGCCTTTGAATATGGTGATGAAGAGCTGAAAAAATTTTGGCCATAATCAGGAGGGGGAAGGGGGTAGATTACTTGACACCCAAAACCGATAATAATTATTTTTTTGATTCGAATATACTTCGAACTTTTATCCTTTATGTAACATTAGCTATCCCCAGTGCGCTTCGCTACACACATCTACAAAAAATGCAATAAACACTTGAATGAAAAATGTGGCCAACCGTTCGACAATACTGTTTAAGTTAATATGCAAGATACGACGTCCACCGGTATTTTATTTTGTTGGGAGGTACCACTCCCACCATCCTAATCCAGTCTGTATTTTTCTAGATTGTGACATTAGTATTGGGGTTAGTTGTGCACATTTTCTAGGCTCTACATATAGTAGGTCTTTGGGTAAACGATAATAGGAGGCACCACGCCCACTGCCCCAATCCAGTTTGTATTTTGCTATACTATAAACATTAGTATAAGGGTTACCCGTGCAAGAGTTCAATACTTTTTCTATTGCAGTTTTCTTGGTATCTACATGATAATAATTTTTCACTTTGCTTAGTAGAAACCACGCCCGCCATTCCAATCTAGTCTGTGTTTCTCTACACAATGTATATTAATATTATTTTAATATTATTTTTTTTCTAACGTATAGTTAAAAGTAATAAAAATAATATAACAAAATTATATTAATCTATTTTTTTTATCATGAAAAAAGTCAAAGCTTTAAATCTCCATAGAAAATATTTATATGTGCAAAAACTTTATTTAATAGATCCTCATATTTTTTTATTTACAAAATAAAAGTTTTGTATATATTAATAAGAGGTTGTGTTACTCTTATATATCCTGACCAATTTGACACCACGGGGCATTGACTCCAACAGTTTTTTCAGGACAGACACATCAAATTGACCCATTCAACCAATGTGACCCTTTTTTAGCTGTTTCCAGTTGTCATATAGCTTCAAGATGTATGATTTTTGGCAGAAGGTATTCACCATAGATCCTCGATGGGATAGAGGTCTGGACTTAAAGCAGACCAATCGAGCAAATCAATTTGTCGAAATTTAAAAAACGCCATTTTCTTCTTAACCATGTGGATCGGTGCATTATCCTGCTGGAGAGTTCAGTTATCGCGTTTTAAATCACAAGCAGAATCAAGGTGTTTGCTTTGTAACAAATCTATGTAGATTTCTGCATTCATTTTTCCTAGCACAAAGCTTATTTTGGGCTCCTCTATTGATAAAAAATACCTGTTTCTTCCTAATAGTTTTTAGGAACTATTTAAATTAATTAAATTATAATTTAAAAAGGTAGGGCACTTTTAGTGAAAAAATTAAAACTTTGATTTTGAAATAAAAAACACCACCGTTCGATTTCAATATTACTTAGCAAGTAAAACATATTTATTTTAAATCTTATATACTAAAAAAGCCAGTATTGCTATTCAGCAAAACCGTTACTTCAGGGTTTACTAGCTACTTATTTTAAATTAAAAGTTAAGTATTATTTTAAGTATTATAGAATTCAATTATGGTAATATTGTTATTATTATTAAGTTATATTAAATTAAATAAATAAATATGTGGCTCAACAATACCTCCCATACATTGAGTGATCCTGCACCGTGATTTCGATTGTGGCATGCTTCCCGTGGACGTCTTACCTCCATATAATTTATGTGGAGACCATCTGGTCCGTCCAAATTAAACTTTTTGTGTCACTGAATATCACAGATTCAAATTTATCTTCCCAAAATTTTGACTTTTCGTAAAATAACACAATTGTGCAATTTTTATGACGTTGTTTTAGACATGGTTTAGGCACTGAATACTCATATTTGAGGTCTAAATATTGTCTTATAATTTCATGAACACGTTGTTTAGTTACATTTAGACCAAGTTCCACTTTTATTTGCTTACAACTCATGTGAATATGAGTTGCTATTTGCTGTATGCGCCGTTTACTCCTATCATCAATAGTGTATATTCAGCCGCTACGTTTATTTATTTCGGAAGCATGTGGATTTTTCAAAAGATTTGTTTTCGTGTTACGGTTTCTCTTTACAGAAACAACAATTTGACCAACTTTAATGCAGGATTGATTAATCCCTTGAATTATTCACTTTCATCATCTGTTAATTCAGTTTAACGTGGCATTTTCCTAAAAATTCCAAAAATTTCATTTTTTTTCATATTATGCATTTGCTTATCTTATCCACCATACTAACTTATGCAGCGATTTCTCCACTTTATGTGCCAATGCGTTGATTTGGCACCAGTTGGAAGTCAAATAATTCATTTTGCACATATAAATATTTTACACGGGATTTTCGACATGCTTGATTAAAAATAACGGTATTACGAATGCGGTGGAGAGGAGGTATAAACTTCAACAACAAAAGATAAAGTAATTATAAGAGAAAGTGTATGCCAAAGATAACAACTCTACCGTTAGTATAACATAAGGTCCAAAGAAAAGCAATTTTGCACATATAATTATTTGACTAGGAGTATTTATTAAAGTAAAATTTTATTAAATTTCTTTAGAGGACTTAAATTTATAAAACTGTTTCATTCTATATAGAAACTAGAGATCGGATTCAAAATTAAGAGGTACAAAACTCAGAAAAAGGTTATAAAGCCGTACACAAAGTATTCCAATTCTAACAAAAAAAAAAAACGCCTTTCAACTATAAATGAAATCCGGTTTTTTCATTTATAATATTTAGATGAAGCTAGAAAATATAAAAAATCTAAAGTTTAAAATTCAATGCTTTTGTAAACCTATATTTTCGCTAACTTAACAAATAAAATTAAAATCTGAGTTTTGATGAATTGCAGTGAATTCCGAAAGATTTTGAGAGCCCGTTTGGAATGGAAAAAGATTACTTCTTGTCAGACAATTGCAACTATTTTATTATTTTTGGTAATTGAAATTTAAAGTTTCGAAAAAAAAAGTCAGTTAAGTTTTCCTTCTGATTTATCTGGTTTTCTGGGTTCTATGCGTATGTATGTTAGCTTTTTATATGTGACTTTAATTGTAAACTCTTGTATGCAATTATCTAAAAAGCTAACACAATTTTATCGATTTCATATTGAGAGGATACCGTTCTCTATATTTGTTTTATACATACATACATACATACATATGTACCTATTTGTGTATTGATGTTAATATTTTTGATGTCTGATTCTATGTATCTATGCTTGAGTGTGTAACATTATCCAACTGTGCGAGGATGTGGTGATGACTTTAAGATAACGTGACCCCAATATAAAGTAATAATAAAATATTTTGTTGCAACACCATCTGTATGTTACCTAGTAATACCGGATTGTATAACCATTAACTTTTACTTGTGCGTTACTCGTATTCATGGTAATACAGTGGTCGCTTACTAAATATAATTTGTTTTATATAAAACAAATTCTTATTAGCTTATTTTAAAATGGTTAAAATATATATATTTCACCTTAATATCAAATTACAGTAGAAAATCTATTAAGTAAAAATGTTTTAAAAAATCAGAACTTATAGCGGAATAAACTTAGGGAAATAAATCTTAATATTTACCGAGAGATGGCTCTTTTGAAATTCTATAGAAATTTTCATACAAAACTAAATTTGTAAAAAAAGCAATGGTAATCCAAAATAAACCTTATTTGCTCATAAAGTTTCAACCTTATGTTCATAGATTAAGAATATGGATAATCATAAAAATCATTGTAAATATTAAAATAAAGAATAATTCTCTGTTAATCAAACCTTCAAATCAGCAAAATTTACTCAAAAATGTCTCTAAGTTATTAAAAAGATAAAAAAATATTCATAAATTTATTATAAAATTGGATATTTTTTTAGATTGATAAACTAGCGCACTATCAACCAGTGTATTGAAAACTTATATTCACTGAACCATAGGAAAAAGGAAATCTTTTTACAAAAAAGGTAATCTTTTTACAAAAAAGATTTCCTCAGGATCTGCACTGTGCAACCAGTGAAATACGTATAGGAACTAGCTCTTTTTTTCCCAACAAATAAATTGCATTTTTATTATTATATTAGCTGTACCCGCCATTTCGTCAGCGTCCTTGCAATATTTTGTTCGATTTTGTTTTGAAAGCAATCCACACAAAAGATCCTTAGGTTTTTATTTGTTTTTAGACAACTAATGCCTATATAAACTGCGTTACTTCCTTTAGAAAGGGATATCTATATATATAAAACAGGATGTGTGTATGTATGTAACGTATGGACTCCAAACGGCTAGGCCGCTTTTGATGAAATTTTCAGAATATTCAGGCTTTTGATGAAATTTTCAGAATATTCAGGCGGATGATACTGTGAAGTCTGATTTTTGATTTTTGGTCTGCGGGCGGAGGGGCGTGGCAAAATTCAATTTTCACATTGCACCTCCAATGACATATACATATATGTATTTAATTTTTTTTGCTTTTTTTATTTGATTTTTTTTTTTTTTTTTGAAAGCCGTTCTCATTTTTTTCAAAACGAGATATCAAACACTTAAACCGGTTATATAGTTCCGAAGATATTTACAAAAAACCTATGTTAAAAATAATCCAATATCAAAATTTTAAAACTTTCGAAATGTTGCATTCAAAAATCCGTGTTTTCGGTTTATTTACAAAATATTTACATTATTGGATAACACAAGATATTGCGCGCTTACTACGTTGCAACGTTGTATAATAAGTTAAAAATAATATTATATTACCAATCGATGATAAACAACTTTGTGTACTCTTGCATTTTCTGTAACAAAACTTTATGATAGGTATTCCATGAATTTTTATTTAAAGGCTGTAAATTTCGTTAAAAGCTCAATTTAAATCGTGTGATAATACAACACTAATGTTTGCTTAGGGCCAGCAACGCGGACCGGGTTAGCTACTAGTAGATAAGACAGATGGTTAGTGTGCTAGTTAAGCTTCGCTTTTGGCAACACTGCAATTGCACGTTGTGATTATTTTCGCCATCGATTTAGTACTATGTGGTAATACCGGCGAAGGCGTCTTTAGTTCTGCCTTAAACTATGGTGCATATCAGTTTATGTATTTTTTACTTTATAAAAACTAAAGTATTCATATCCAGTTAGTACACCTACTTAATTGCACTGCTTGGAAATAAGATAATTTTACAGAAGAAAGTATCCTATATTGGGATCAGGATACTTAGGTATCTCCTCACAAAATTTTGTTAAAATCCATCTATTGACTAATCAAGCATTATTAAAAATTACTCTCTGAATTACAGATAAAAAATAAGCAATTTTTTTTAAATTCCATAATTATTGCAATTAACAAAAAAATATATAAAAAAGTTGGGTCTTCTATAACCTTCGTATTTCATTTTTTTATTTGTTTTTTTTTTTTTCTTTTATAACCATTACCATTGTTAAATTTCTTATTATTTTTCTACATTCTATAACAAATAGAAATAAAAAAAAAATAAATAAATTTCATCTACTGTTAACCTTAGCTTGGTAAATTTAGTTGTTTATATTGGTTCTAAAGTGAAGAAATTTTAAGATAAAATGCAAATAATTTAGAGTAGTTTTCATTTAATTTCTTGATAAGCACCTAATATATAAAAACAATAAAAAGTAATTAAAACGAATATTATGGAAATTTTTAACCGAAAATTAGATATAAAAAATGCAAAAAAAAAAAAACAATTCCAGCAGACCTTCAACTTTTTAGTTTAAAAAGACCATAAAAACAAAATCATTATATAACAGTTATAGAGACCAAAATTATAAAATCGTTTAAAATGGTTATCAAATATAAAAAATATTAAATATAATAGTTGTAAAATTTTTAAAAATAAAAAATAGTTTATCTATACATATAATAAAATAGTTATTCATTTCTTTCAGTCTGTCTGTCTGCTTTTCTTTGCGTTCGTATCACGTAAAAAATACTGGATGGATTTTAACAAAATTAAAAAAAAAAAGTGGTGAAAAAGCAGTGAAAATATGCAGTTGAGCTAACCGGATATGCGTACTTTATTTTTTATAAAGTAAAAAATATATAAACTGATATGCATCATACTTTAAGGCGGAAATAAGAATGAAAGGATCTTTGGTGTGGACTGATTTCAAAGCAAAATCGAACAAAATATTTCAAGGGCGCTGACGAAGTGGCTGGCACAGCTAGTTATGAATAAATTAATAATTATGCAAGCTTAAGTTCTTTATTATACTCGTATAAAAAATATTAAACACTAGCAAAATGTAATGCATTTTCTGGATCGCAACATCCGTCTCTAGCATTCTTCCTATCCATATTACATAAATAAAAGTTCAGATAAAATTAAATTTATAAATTTGGTAATGAAAACATCACCTAAACTAATAGCTGTTATTATAGCAACGAAAATTTAACAGTTATGTTTTTTTGTAACCAATTCAAATAAAAACAGAATCAATTAGTCCCAAACATTACAATTTATGTTGGAACAATAAGGCCCTATTTTGTAAAACGAAATGTAACAAAAAACTATACAATAAAAAAGGGGTAATTTTTTTTTTTGTTTCTCATATAAATTGGGGCGTTTAGTTTTAGAAAATAATAGCCTAAAAGTCTTAACTTCAACTTGAGTATTTCACTTTTTTCATTTAAACCATTGTTTGAATGATAAAAGTGAAATCTTTAAGCCATTGCTAGCTCCACTGTTCATGGACATTAACTTTCACTTGTTTTCTCTTATAGTATTAATTCCCCTGTGCTTTTAATACATAATACCGTTTGTATAGGTATTATGTACACGTGTGATGTTTTCTATTCCTCCCAGTGAGTATGTGTATTTATATACATAATTATAATATAAGTTATCCATACCCGGAGTGCTTCGCTACTCCCTTCGTACAGAGGGATTTTCGATACTTAAAATGGGAATTAATTTAAAAAGTTGTGTGAATCGAATAAATTTTTGTACTCAGTAAAAGTACACAAAATTACTCATCACCATTGTTGAAATATATACTTTTCAAGTCTGTATTATTAGATGTTTTTCTTGCTTGCAACAAAAATATTCGTTGTTTTAAGAATTAGTTTTCGGTACTTTCTGAAGTGAAAATCAAAAATATAGTAATGGAACTTTAACCCCGGGTTAATAATATTATATGAGTGTTTTTGGTTGTATGTGTAATTTATTTATTTATTCTTTTTTTTGTCTAGCACTGGCTGGAATTATTAAGTATTTTTATTTTTTTTTTTTATTTTAGACTTAGGATATGAGTAATTATTGTTAGTTCAATATATTGAAGACACAATAAATAAAATATGAATAAAAAAAGTTCACAACTAGCTGTGCCCACACACGTTGTGTGCGTCCTGACAATATTTTGCTCGATATGGCTTTAAAAGTATTTTACAGCAATTGTAAATTGTAAGACTCTTACTTTATGTATTAACTTTATATACCCATACCTGGATAAAATTCTAAAATTTATAAAAAATCTAAAAATTTTAAAAATTATTGTAAGCGTCTGTAAACTATTTTAATAACATTGTAATTCCACAAATTAAAAATACATATCATATACAAATTTTATTCAATTGGCTATTTGGCTGTAAGTAATTAATATTTTGCCATTATTTTAAAACAGCGCAATCTGTTGCGCAACCATGTGTAAAATATCCCGCTTTCAAAAATAAAAGAGACTCCTTCGGTAAAAAATTAGGCGTACTTTTTTGCTTTCTCTGTTTATTATCTCCTAAAAATTAGGTATTTTTGCGGAAAAAAGTATACTATATTGGAATCAGGATGCTAGGGTACCTCCTCACAAAATTTTATTAAAATCCATCCAGATATGTATTTTCTTTATATAAAGCTACCCAGCCTTGGATAAAATTCCAAAATGTATATAAAATTCTAAAAATTATTGTAAACCTCTGTAAGAGATTTTTAAAATATTTTAATAACAATGTAATTCCACAAAGTAAAATTACAAATAAAATACAAATTTTATTCAATTGGCGCCATCTGTTGTTTAAAATATCCTTCTTTCAAAAATAAAAGGTTCGCAACAGCGTTTAAAATATCCCAGTTCTAAATCGAAAATTTCAGTACATTTAAACCGGAAATTCCATACTTTCACTGCTTTTTCTACACGTTCTCTTGGAAATAAGATATGTTTGCGGAAAAAAGTATTTTATATTGGAATGAGGATACTAAGGTACCTTCTCACTAAATTTTGGATGGATTTCCAGTAGTTTTACGTAATGCGAACACAAACAAAAAGCAGAAAGACAGACAGACATACATAAATGAGTTACTATTTTATTATATGTATAGATTTGTTTTCACACGTAACTCTATAATTTAGTGGATTTCGAAAAAAAATACAATAAATAGATGTAAATTAAGCCATATTAAGTAAAAAACTTTTTTCTTCTTTTACTATAAACATTTGTAAATTAATTTGTAAAAGAAAACATTTTCACATTTTTTAATTATATGCAAATATATCGTTGTATTTACTACCTAAAAGGCATTTTTCCAGGAAATGTTCTAGCTAAACATCAAATGAAGATATATTTTACAATACTATTAATTACTTCTGATACAGTGATATCATATCGTATTCTTGAAATATATGGAATCGATGAAGAAACGTCATCGAAAACAACAAGAAAAATTATTAAAGTGTGGTAGCACTGCAATTTTTTTGTGTTACTATTTATGACATATTTGTAAATTTCTGAAAAGTGTGTTATTTCTTTGTAGGTCGAAACAAAATATGACGAGTATTGAATTTCGTTTTTCAAGATCAAGTGATGATAACATAATCGATATAAATATATATCGGAAGATGCTACGACAGAACGTTAACATTTTTGCCATCCCAAATTCTAAGTACGAAACTCGATTAGAAGCGGTCTAACTTCTTCAAATTTTAATAGGTTTAATAGGTTTAATACCGGTTTCTCCAATGGGGACAATCGCACCTGTTTATAACATCCTTCCTCTGTTGCTCTGGAATCAGAGCTTCCTTTTTATCTTGATTTACATATATTAATAAAAAAAAATTTATGGATATTTTCTCCTAATTTAGTTTTACTTACTTTATGCCAACCTTCAAGAACTGGAGGCCCAAACGGATAATTTCTCAGCAGTTTCTCTTCAATAATCAATAAATTTTAAGGTTTTATACCCTTTCGAAATACCTTAACATAAGCGGAATGTTTTTCCATTTAGGAAACAGACTTAATGTAATTTTTTTCATTTTAAATATTTTTTCTTGTAGTCGTTTGAATTTCGTTGCCTACAATGATTACGACAGGCAAAATAGAAAATACCGATATATTTATGACGCTTGTGGTTAACGCCAACGGTAATGCCAAATTGTCGTTTTTATTTCGTTTTCAAATTACAATGCCAACGGGAATAGGGCCGATTATTTACTTTATATGGGTAATACCCCTTCCCCCGCACCTAAAGCATCACTTTTTCACCCAATTTTATATCCCATCTTCAAATGAACGCATACCAAATTGGAAGACTCTTAGTGTTATAACTTTCTATATAAAAGATTATACTGTGCTAGTCTCAAATTTTAACAAGCTGGGCACCTTGCTGGTAAAGCTAATTTGAGTACGCAGAATTAAATGGCATTAGCTGTTTTTCGAAGTTAGCGCTCGTATGCTCGATATTCGTGATTTAAAACTTATACACTAAAGTACTATAGAAACGATATTTTTATACTGTTTTGACCATAGTGGTGTTCAGTACAACAAACATGATTGGCCTCAACGTGAAACAGGTAAATTGCGAAAAAATAACATTGTTGAAAATCAACTTGTATCAATTGATAAAGTTTTGTTACCGCCGCTACATATAAAACTAGGCATTGTGAAATACTTTCTTAAAGTACTTAATCCGGATGGAAATTCGTTTAACGAATTATGTCGTATTTTTCCAAGATTAAGTAGTGTGAAAATAAAAGAAGGTTTATATTAATTTACCTTATACTAATATGTTGTAAATTTCGTTTTTTACAGGAATACTTAATGGGCCAGATATCCGTCGCTTGATGAAGGATAAGTTATTTGAAGATGCCCTCAGTATGGATGACCTTGAGGCATGGAACTCTGTAAAAGCGCTTATTGACAACGTTATAGGAATTAATCGGTTTGACAACTGGCGCATTCATATAGAAAAAATGCTTACTGCTTTTCATCGTGTTAATGTTAAAGTGTCTTTAAAGATTAATTTTTTGCATTTTCATACCAACAAGTTTGCTGGACAATCACCAGCTGAGTCTGACGATCATGGAGAGCGGTTGCATCAAGTGACGGCCAGATTTGAACACTGGTACAGTGGTAATAAATTGGATTCGCTGTTAGGTGACATTTGCTGAAACTTACAAGAAGAATTGCTTGAAATAGAAGAATCATAAAGAAATGATTAAATGATGTGACAATAAAGCACATTTGATAAATTAATAACAAAAAAAAAAAGAAAATAATAAAATCCTCGCAAATTAATTACTTTGGGCAAACAAAAATGTCCATATTTTTATAGTTTTGTATTGATTTTTCGTTGGAGAAAAAAATAAGAATATCATATAATCTAGTGTTTATTTAACAGAGTTGATTTAATTTAAGTTTAAAAATATAAAAAAGCTTGTTAAAAAAAGATACACTTTTTGCCAAAAAACCCGCATATTAATAAGCGTGTTAGTCATGCAAAAACTCGTACCACACCCACTATTAGTATGCGGTTAGAAGAGGGTTACTTGTTTGTTATTTCATTATTTATTTGGAGTTTGATAGTATAAAAACATTTTTAGGATAAATAAAATGCTTTTCACTGTCAAACTCCACACAAAAAAATTTTAAAAAATTTCCCCTTAATATTAGGTTCCAGCTTGTGATGCCATCTTGTTTAATATGCTTTACTCAGAACTATATCTGTTATAGTTTCTTTGGCTTACTATAATAATGTTTTAATTTATAACAGAGGAAGAAACCCACTGTTCTAGTCCAGCCAGTTTTTGTACGATCGAAATTTCTATTCTCAACCTTTTATAATTCCTTAGATACACGATCATTTTCCAGTTTGTAAGGGAGGTCCATGCCCTGTGTTTCAATCCATTCTTGATTAAGGAAAATAATAGGGGCTTTCAGGACTCCATAGATACACGGTACTAATTTGTTACTTTGTATAGGGAACCATGATCACTCTTATAACCCAGCCAATTTTCTTCCAGTCCATGAACACTAAAAGGGGTACTTGTACAAGATTTTATTATATTATAGAACACGATAAATTTTACGATTATATAAATTTATTTTTAATGGGAAGTACCACGCCCAATTGAATAGTCAGAAAAAATGTGGAAATTTCAGGAAGATCGGTCCACTTGTCTAGGTAGCTATGGTTTTCCCACACGAACGAAAAACAAACAAATGCATTTTGTGCTTTACATATATATACATATAGATTTGATTCTGTAGATATAAAGGTGTTTCACTATGAGAATAATATTACCATGGCAAGTAACAAAGCATACACCGTCTTTATTTGTATGCTGAAGTTTATACACTCTAAACACATAAATACATACGTATTTATAATGGTCATTTGAAACACATTAGTAGTGGAAATTCAAAGCACAATCTCAGTTTGTAACATACTGACTGACATTAGTTACATGTAGAACAACATCTAGACAAAGACAATGGTATATGTGATGTGTTAAGAGTTAGAACAATTTATAAATTGTTACACATTTTTCGATTTTACGTTGAAAGTGACAGCTGTTCTTGACAGTAGAAAAGATTAAACGTGATTTAAAATACTCCTCATTTTTTATTTAATTCAATAGGGTTTGTTTGTAAAAGCATACCAATGTTATGTTGTTTCATTTAACGAATTTAGCCCAAGTTTCCCCTAAGACTTTCTGTGCACATGGCTGACTAATCCCTCGATGGACAAGTTTCGTCTACATTGCCTGTTAAATAACGATGGTAAGAGTGCGAATCAGATTCACACGAAAGAGACTTAATTTAACCTTAACGTCGCACACAAAGTAAATATTTATCACCATAAAATTATATAATTATAATAATAAAAAAATTATAATAATAATTATATAATTATAAATTAGAAATTAGAAATTCTAAAAATTATGATTTTTAGACTTTTTGAATATTATATAAATTTTAGAATTTTATCCAGGGATGGGTACCTTTATACAAAATAAATACGTATACAAATAATACGTCTTAAAATTTGGTGCGGATTACTTTCAAAGCAAAATAAAACAAAATATTGTCAGGCAAACACAATGTGTGTGGGCACATCTAGTCAATCATATTTTTATAGAAAACAAAGCTCATCTCGAGGTAAATAGCATTATTATTAAACAAAGTCGTTGATTATGGAGTGCTTCCAACTCATAATTTTGTTGCGAAAGGCAACTGTATCCATTTCGAGTCGGTATTTGATTGCAAACTTCGAAGGTCGATTAAAAAAAAAAAGTTGAACTAACATAGAAAACCGTTGATCTAACTTTTACTAAATTGAATTTCTTCCACAGTGTAATGTCTTCTATTAATCTGCTAAAAAATGTGTAAACTTCGATCCTGAACTTGGAAAAAATTAAATAAAAAAACATATTTTTTCTTTTTAGGGTTCCGTACTCAAAGGTTGAAAACGTAACCCTATTGTTTTCGCTACAATGTCTGTCCGTCTGTCCGCCCGTCTGTCAACGCATTTTATCACTGGAACCGTAATAGGTAGACTCTAAAAAACTAAACTTAAAGGGTGTTCCGATAGTGACGTGATTTGCATGTATATGATGTAAGTTTTGAACTATAATAGGTGTATACCTGTAGCCGCTATAGCAATAAATACTAAAACTTATAGGGTGTTTCGAAAGTAACGTTTTCTTTGCGTTTATGTCTTTAATTGTTGAGCTGTAGGAGGCAACCACTTAGAATTTGAAGACAGCAAATAAAATTATGGGTTCAAGTGTGTGTCTGTGGTCCAGGAAATCTAACGGACATATGATTTTAATCCACGGAATTAATGTAATATTTTATTTGCCAATAATTCAAATAATAATTACATAAAAGAACCATTTTATGCTGGTTGTCGGAAGAACGGCTAGAGGCATATTACAAAAATGTCAGAAGTGTACGATTGCCGCATACGGAAAAAAACATATCGAATAGATACGCATAAGAATTTGAGGACTCATTTGTTAATATCCACAGATACATTTATTTTTTCAAGAGGAAATATTAAGATTGAAAATAATATAGATTTTAAATATAAATATATACAAAAAGAAAGTGTCGTTAATGCTGAAGATAGCGGTTGAAGAAAGAATTTTTTTTTCGAAAATTAATTCCGCGTCATCGTGCGTGAGTAAATTTTTTCTCGCCGTGAGTGAAGTCACGTGCACTAATTCACTAATAGGTGTTTATAATTTCCATGAAATTTGCATAATTTTTGCAAGATTTTTATTTTTTCTATAAAGGACATTTGACAGGATCAAGATTTCTTTTTTCAAAAGCGATTATGATGGGTTTGGCAAACCTATGTTTTCACAATTTTTTGTTTAATAACATAGCAAATATAAAAATTTTGTTTTTTGAAACAGGGGCGGAGGGCGTGTCCTTCTTTCGATTTTTTCATTTTCATTTTTCCATTCGCTATTTGGGAACAATGCGCTATGTGTCGTACCTTGCATATAAACTAAAATATTTTCGATGTGAGAGCGTTTTCTAGTTAAAGATTGGCCATACTTTTCTTCCAAGTGTTTCTTGGATTTTTTCTGGATGTTTGTAGAGGAGCACACCGGAGATAGCTAGTTGTTTATAAAAAACTCTGAGTCATTTCCTTTTTCCCTTTTTGAATTATTATTTTGCTCCCAAAAATTCTATAAGCTGTTAGAAAGTTGCTTAACTGATCGAAAGTTCATACCTGTGAAGCGAATTTTTAAGCTAAACGCATACACCTGAAGTCGGAGTTTCTAATGATAATATTTTGGGATCCAGTTTTGACTTGTTGTTTATTTCACACATATACAATAACATGGTAATTTAAGCTATTGTAAGCACTAAGGAAAGTCCTTAAGATTATATACTGAATTTAGAAAAATGGTTGCGGAAATGGAATATAACGATGAATAAAAAAATCTGTACTCACATAATGTAGATTCTGCGTTGGGATATACATATGCCTCACAATCTACATAAATTATCAAATGATACCACAATTTTTGGAATTCACCTCGGTATATATCTTTACCATCACCATGCTTAAAAAAGCCACATAGAACCAAAGTTAACACAAAAAAATTTGAAAGCTGTCCAACTGAACTGGCTTATAACAGAAGCTGTACCCTCAGCTTAAAAATAGAGAAACATGCAATAACGTATTTAAAGAAGATTGAAGATCATTCTTAATGATCGAATATCTGGCGGTTGACTAGAAAATTATTACACATACAAATTTTCGTCTAGTACAGGGTGAACTCAACAAATGAATTTAGGACTTAATATATGAATACGTACCATTTTTTTTAAATTGATTAAAGGTACACCGCGCAAGCATTTTAACCTAAGAAAGTTTGGTTTGATACTACACCAGTAGCAACTGAAAATGAATATTAGGGCGAAACAAACACACAAACAGTTGCTCTCATTGCCAACATAAGGTGGGCTCAAGCAACAACAAACATAAGATGGTAAATATTAAAAAAAATATCGAACAAGCGGAAAGATTAAGGAGGTGATAGAATTCTTTCTCACCAATTCACAATGATGATTGAATACAGTTTTGATCGTATTCCTTTATCTGAGTTTAGTAGATTAAATATATGATGTTTAGAACTAAACACCATCCTAAAGTAGATAGATGCAAAGAATGCTGAAGACGTTACATTACATTATGATAGTGTCTAAAATAATTTTTTCCTATTTTTTCTTTAAAATTAGTCACCTAATTAGTAATTAATATTCTTTCAACTTAGAGTAATTAAAACGAAGTAAATCACTTTAAAAATTAATTGTATGGTAATAAATAGTTCTACTAATAAAACAGAATGTATCTATATGTAAAGCAGAAGATCTTAAAACAAAACTCGTGTTACATAAGATTTATATGAAATTCAAAAAATTGCTCACTTTAGACTTGGATTAAGTACGAGTTTACATTATCTAACAAAATATTTTACAGTTACTGGAAAGAAAATATGGCATTGAAAAGAAATTGCATCAGTCCAAAATCAATCACAGTAGGTCAAACTTTATATGTTTTTAATAATACAAAAACATTTTCAATTGTAAAAGAAAAACAGTTTTCGAAGATTTTCTCATTTGTACTTTCTTCCATCTCTTAAAACAGAATAAAACGCAAAAAATAACAAAAATAAAAATACAAAATGATAGAAATCACTTTTGTTGTTAACCACTCAGATTTTATCCTTAGAAAGTATTAAAGAAGGAAAAGAAATTAATTTTGAAGCAGGAGTAGGTAAAAGACGACACTAAATGCTTTATTTTGTTTGAAATATAATATTTAATGATACAATATTTCTTCCTTAGTAAAGATAGATCAATTCAAACACCAGTAGCTAATTTTCAATCTCGGAATTTTGTATAAAAACGTTTTGATGCCCAGAAGTTTATCAGTTTTATTTAAAACCTGCTATACTGTTTTCATCCAATATGTTTTTTGCTAGACTATACGTATTAACACGATAATAATTTATTACTTTTTAAAGTACACTATCCTAATCCAGTCTGTATTTTGCTAGACAATGCACATTACTCTGAGGGTTAGTTGTGCAAAGTTTCAAGAATAATAATTTTTCACTTAATATGGGAGGTACAATGCTCACTGTCCCAATCCAGTTTGCATTTTGCTAAAATATGCACATTACTCTGAGGGTTACGTGTGCAAGGTTTCAAGACTTTACTATTTTAGTTCTCCCGGTACACGATAATAATTTTTCACTTTGTATAGGAGGTACCACACCCACTGCCCTAATCCAGTTTGTATTTTAGTTGACGGTGCGCATTAGCATATAATTTACTCGTGCAAGGACTTAATGCCGTATCCATTGCAGTTCGCCAAGGACACGATAATAACTTTTTACTTTGTATGGAAGGTACCTCGCCCACTGACCCAATTAATTCTGTATTTTGGAAGATTTTACGCATTTGTACAGGGGTTACTCATGAAAAGTTTGAAGCCGGTATCTATTGTAGTTCGCCAGGATCACTATAATAATACTTTACTTTGTATGGGAGGTACCACGCCCACTATTCCAGTTCAGCCTGTGTTTAGCTTGACTAGGTATATTAATATGGTGGTTACTGGTGCGAAATTCCAAGGTTCTACCTACTTCAATTCTTTAGATACAGAATAATATTTTTTCATTCATTTCATTCAATATGGGAGGTACCACGCCCACTATTCCAATCCATCTATCTATTTATCTTTCTAAGAACTATGTATGTTAATATAGAGGTTATGCGTGATAAATTTTAAGGTGCTACCTATTACTGTTACCAAACTAAACGATGATATATACTTCCTTTGTGTAGAAGGTGCCACGCCCACGTCGAGTATCAGAAAACTATGTACCCTATCTTAACAACCATATATATAATAACAAACTGTGAAAATTTCAGAAAGATCAGTTTACTGATGTAGAACTGCCCACACATAGCTTTTCGACAAACAAACACATTTCGTGCTTCAGATATATAGATAATTTTTTAAAAATGGTTTAGAGTTTTAGAACTCGACTGCTAACAAAATAACTGTTGCTCTAAATAAAAAATTTCTTTTAAAAAATAAAATTAACTAAACTAAACTTATTTTCTTTGGTATAATATGGACTTAAATAAATCTCCATTAAATATTGAACATTATTTCATTATTTGGCCTTCCAGAAGCCAACCAATTTTGCACTATTTTCTTGACGGTTTCAGGTTCCATCTCATGAATGTTTTGGACGATATTGGTCTTAATATGCATAATAAAACTTTGACTTTGTCAATATTGCTAATAACACTTGTATGGAAAAACTTACTTCAGTACTGGTACTTTTTTTAAACTATTTTAAAGACAACCTTCAGCCAAAGCGAATTAAAACAAGTAAAAGTGCTATATTCGGCCGTGCCGAATCTTCTATACACTTCACCACGGTGATTTTATTTATACAGACATGTAAAGCATTCTCCATATTGTTGGCTCTTTACATAAATTAAAATAATTCATATGAGAAAAAACTCATTACTCATACTTTAAAGAAATAGAATACTGCGGAGACGCAGCTAAATGAAAACAAATTCCGTTGGCTACAGTTGTCGCCGTGTCGTCAGCTACTTAATGATATAAAAGACGACAGCTACATCGTAAACTCTGACATTGTTGTAGAATTACTTATTTTGCTTTTATAAAATTACATAACTTTTTTAAAGAATTATAAATATTTCCTTCAAAACTTTTTGTTTGTATATGAATTTGTAATTTACAATTTTGTGACATTTTCTTTTGTTGAATAAAATAGAAATTAGGTCGTGTAGCCATGTAGCTTTAAAATAATCGTTAACCTTTAAACGTGTGTATTTTATTTTTGAAAGTTTGTAGTAGGTATCTTGGGCCATTTGTATGGGTAAGTATACAATGATATTTCAGAGAGAAGACCGAAGACAGGGAGGCTACTGCGTATTTCGATTCGAACAGGAAATCATTCGAATTTGTATGACTTTAACATTGTGTTTCGAAAACGATTTCTTTCGAATCGAAATACACAGTAGACCCCCAGTTCTATAATTAATTGGTTTTATTAATTCCCAGAGGAATAACTTTAACTACAACACCTATTTCATATTTACTTTTATCTATTACTAGATTACTTATGTCAATTAGTTTTTTTTTAACAGCTATTAGAAGCAGACAACCTCGAATTACAATTACATGTAATTGTAATTCAAAAAAACTCAATTACAATTTCAGGTTCCATCTCATGAATGTTTTGGACGATATTGGTCTTAATATGCATAATAAAACTTTGACTTTGTCAATATTGCTAATAACACTTTTATTAAACTTGATGCACAAAGAATCAGTACAGCTAAAACCAAAAATTATTCAAGTTCAAACGTTGCTTTGCCTTAAATAGTCCGTAGTCAATTTCAAATGTTGTTACCAGCGCAATGGGTCAGTGATGTCACCACTAAAAAAGTCATACAAAATTGTCACTCTCTTTTGAATCATTGACTTATCGACAATGACGTGCGGAGTTTCTTATCCCTAGATGCACCATTATTGTTTGAGCCCTTCAGAAAATAAGTTGTTTTTACCAAATTCGATGGCTTTCTTCTATGAGGCCCACACTGAAAAGCCGTGAGAAACTGACACGATTAGAAAGAATTGACAGAATTAGTCTCTGAACGTACAAGAATAACTTGAGGAGAATATTAAGATACTCTCTATTACAGATTAACCTGGATAACTGAGTTAGTGAGAGGTCATGGACACTTCAAGAACCATCTGTCTGAGATGAAAATCGAAGATGGAAAGTATCGGGTGGTTAATTTTTAAGGGCCGATGTTGAATGTGAACCACACCTAAACATCAATTTTTTTCTGCATTTAATTTGACATTTCTCAATTTCAGACTAAATCAATTTGAACCAATTCAATCAATTTTGCGTGAATTCAGTGGCCGTGTTATCTCACGTGGTGGCGCTGTCAATTGGTAGCCAAGATAATGTTATACTTCTTCCTTTGGGGTTATTTGAAAGAAAAGGTGTACGTCGATAAGCCAACAACAATTCAAGATCTAGAGGATGATATAATTCGGAACATTAACGGCACAGAAACTTAATTATGCGTCAGCGTCATCGAAATTTTGGAGGATCGGATGGAGGTGTGTCGCCGAGGTAGCAGCGGCTATTTGGCCGATATTTTGCTCCATACATAATTGAACCATACCAATGCTATAAAAATCAAAGAAATTACAATAATTTCCTAAAAAATTTGTGTGATAATCAACATCGGCCCTTAAAATTTAACCACCGTTATGGTGAGTGAGTAATCATTCGGATAGATTTGTAATATACCAGTACGTATGTACTTACATAATGTACAAACTTAGAAAAGATTCAGCTTCAGAAAGGTATTTTTTCCTTCGGTTGGAGAGACCGTTTAATATTATTTCAGGCGTTTCCATTTCATTTGGACGACCGGTGATCGCTTTAAGTTTAATTGAAATTGCCTTGGTTGTTTGCTTTTAATGATAAATTAGATTGTAGACAAATAAATGGCAATACTGATGGTGATGGTTTGCTTAACAATCATTGATGTTTAAAATTAAAATTCATCTTAAAGTGAAGAGACATAAAGCTAAGTTAGTTGCTTTGCATTGTCCAGTTACATATCAGCTGACTAAAACTGTAACACAAGTAAAACTTGTTGCTGTTTATTTGAAATGTATCGTAACTAACTGTTACGTAAAAATCTACAGAAAATAGAAGAAAAGAATGTCAAACTTTGACAGTAAGAGTAAAAACACAACTGGAACGAATGACGAAATTCGCACAGTACAACGAATTGGTCGACAAAAATTCGTTGCGTAAATTCGTCGGTTATGACACAATTAGTACGAGCAAAATTTGAAGTATTGCTTTACTATACCAAATCTCCGCTTTTTTCCGCAGATTTGTATACATTTATATATCCGTATCAGATTATATAAACATTAACTCTTTTTCACTTTCTCAATGATAGATTCACTGTTATGTATTTTTATTTATATTATGATAAAATTATACCAAAATTACAGAAACTAAACAATTTATAAATACATTTTTATTTACATTTATCAACTAATAGTATGACCATATTTCATCGGAATAAAAAAAATTAAAAAGAAGAAATATTAAAAAAAAAAACAATTTAAAAACAAAATTAATTAATAAAAACAATTCTTTAAAAAAAGAGTAACTTTATTTTCAAAAAAAAAAAAAAAACTTAAAAATTTTAAAATAAAAACGGGCACTCTGCATCAATTTAGTCGTCGTTCGTCGGTATATGAAATAGCAATACACTTATGGAAGAGTTCGTTACGTACGACGAATTTCGTCGACGAACTGATTGTGTTTGTTTTCATAAACACAAATATATATATTTTTTTTTTTTTCGACTAATATTCAGATCGAAAAATTCGTCGTTCGACCCAGTTGATTTTATGTAACACGATAAAGGCAACTAATTCTACCTTATATCTATACTTGAGTTATTGGCTCTTTTATATCACCGTTATCGAAGAGCGTATTTGTACTTCCTCTGTAGGGTATTAATGAAGAAATAAAAGAGAAATTTTCTATTCTTTAGCATCTTTATTTGCTACCGTTTTTTTCTTTGCTATTTTTTTATATTTCCAATCTATAATAAAGATAATAAAAACAACCAGGAACAAAGTGTTGTTAATGGTGCTTTTATATGTTTTCCTACTGTGATGTTGTTGCCCATAATGTTCTACTGATTTCAGATTTTTTTTACAACAAAAAGTAATTTGTTTTTCTTAATTTTAAAATTTTTTTTGTTTTCAATTCGATAATTTTATGGCAAGCTGAGTTTTAATAATAATGGAATGAATTGATATGAAATGGCACAGCATGCTATAAAAGTTTATCTTATTGAAAATTCTTTTGTTCAGTATGAATGTTATTATTGCATTATACTCTATAATGTTTCTTAGTTTATTTTCAGCAAATACTGGTAAAATATATTTTAATCACATTAATATAGGTTAATAGTAATGGTAAATTTGTATGTGGGTTATATTTAAAACTTGTAAGTTTTTTTTTTGTTTTGTTTTGTTTTTAGATGTTCGATAAATCGTTTTAAATAATAATTCTTGCAAAAAAAAAATACCGACTACAAAACAAATATATGTGCATCAATTCTTAACTAAAAATTTAAAAGGAAGTAATCTGTAAGAAATAGTACTCAAATCAAATACTTTTATACTTGTTTTTCTAACGGACATAGTAATATACCTTCTGTACATTCAAATAAATGTCTATCCATAACGGTTAAGCAGATAAAGCCATATACGACAAATTATGTCAGATATGAGGACACCCTTTATTTTTTACACTTATTATTACTGACACAGTAATAAAAAGTAATGGTTCCAAAGATATGGCTTAAACAATATCACCTAGGGGACACCCTTTAATGTACAATTTTAAATTAAACATTTATTTTAAAAAACAGATTCTTTGTAAATTTAAAATGTCTGTTTAAAACGGTCCAAAAGTATGGCCATATGCATCATCATTTACATCAACTATTGAGACACCCTTTAAAATTTTAAATATTTATAAATGTTATTATACATAGTAGTGCAGATTTTGTCGAATTTTCAAGTGTTTGTCTATAACGGTTCAAAAGATAGGGCTAGATAGTTAAAATTATATCAATTATGGGGACACCCTTTAGTTTCCAAATTTTAATTATATACTTGTTGTTATAAAGAACGTAGATATACATGTTCTTTGTAAATTTCAACCGCCTCTCTGTTACGGTTCAAAAGTTTTGCAATATACATCAAATTACATCAACTATTGGGACACCCTTTTACTTCTTATTATAAATATTTAATTTCTAATTATAAATATTGGACATTCTGACCAATTTTTAAATGATTGTCTACCATGGTTCAAATGGTTCATATATTTAAATTGACGTCCATATGGGAACACCCTTTAATTTTTAAGTTTATTTTTTTTATTAATTTCTGTTATTGGCAGCTATAGTAAGAAGCAGTTTTTTAAAATTATAAAAGGGTGCCCTTTACGGTTCATAATACACTTAAAAAAACACGCATGTTGTATGGGGACAGCCTTTAATTATCAAAATTCTAACTTCTTTTAAGATGGGACCAATCTGTAAGCATTTCCTTTCTAATAAAGAAAAAAATTTTAAAATCGGTTCAGAAATGACTGAGTTCTGCGGGCACAAACATAAAAACAAAAAAAGCAACATTCAGACGAATTGATAACCTCCTTCTTTTTTTGAAGTCGGTTAAAAATACACACGTTTATATGAAAACGCTTATTTTCACGACATCCTAGCTACATGACCACTGTTGTGGTGCTATTCAACTTAGGCAATTTCGATCTTTTGTAAGCGAAAACAAAGGGAATGTCACAAAATAAAAAAAAAATATTAACTCATTTATAATCAAGAGGCTATAAGCAAATAAATTTATTTGTTTTGGCGTGATAAAAATAGCTATATTTTTGAAAAAGTTATTTTAAGTTTATAAAAATAAAATATGTATTTATACACCAATGTCAGAGTTTACAGAGTTTACTTCAATACAATTAAGTAGCTGACTAGACGGCGAAGACTTCAGTCGTGTATGTGTTTAAAGTATTAAGCAAAATTTTCCAAATATTTTTAACTGTTTTATATCCTTCACCACAGGTGGAAAGGGTATATATAAGTTTGTCATTCCGTGTGTAATTTCTATAATATTCATTTTCGACCCAATAAAGTATATGCATATATTCTGGATCCTCACACATAGAGAATATGATTAAGCGATGTCCATACCAATGAGACCTATCGTAAACTACAGACCTGCTCCAGCATATAACTTAGCCAAACATCTTACCACCCTACTTAAAGAAAAACTAAACTTAGAAAATACATACATACATGATATACATTCTAACAAACGAAAAACACCTGCAGACGGACACACTTACCTAGCTAACAATAAAAGACAAAAATACTAAATTATCAACTGACCTCAAAATAAATATATCAGGTAACAAGCAATCTACCTGTACAAGACCGTTTAAATAAACACCACCATAATGAACAATTACCTAAACTCATTACTATTTATACTAAAGCAGATAATACTAACTCTCCAGTACCATTTTAAACGCGGCTTGAAAATGATGTCTTTACATCGAAAGCGCTCGCCAAACGTACCAAAACAACAGCCAGTGACGACGGTCTTCACCGAAAGGTATGACAACAGTCAATTTATTTTATTCATTTTTATGTACAAATCATTTTCTTATAACTTCAAAAGAATAATCTAGTATTAAGCACATTTTTTTGTGTTACAATATGCAAGCAACATAACTGAAAACACACAAAAATTTACCAACTATTCATGCGAATTTTTAATAAATGTTTCATTATGTTTGCTTGTTCTCTTAATTTCGTGCGTGTAAAATAGTTTGTTTATATTTTACAAATGTCAAATAACACTCTGTATTGGGGGCGCTTTATCGTGGTTTGTCAACCAAACACTAAACTTAATTTGCACTATTTCATGTTTTTCTTATCAAACACTAATCCGGTTAAGGATACAGACAGGCAAATAAGCAAACAAACGGACATGGATATGTAGACAAAATTGTATTACCAATACAACAGTAAGCAATAGAAATGAGAATGTATTGGTTTTGCAAAAGCGCTTATCTCCCCAATGTACACAAACCATATTTTTGTTTTTATTATTGAAAATTTGTTGCTTCTACTGTATTTGTGTCAGATCTAAAACAAACGGCTGTTAGAAGTCAACTACAATATAAACGTGTGTGGGCGTATATTCCCTTTTATACAAGTGTTCGTTTGTTCTGTGGTCAGTAAAATACTTACAACGGCATTGTTGCTATACGATGGCTTGCTGAGAAATAATACTATTTTTAAACAATGTTACCAGACAACATTGGAATTTGAAATCCTACGCGAAAAAAATATATTTCAAAAAGGTTTCATGATGATCTGGCCTGAGCAACCACTGAAATACGTATAGGAACTAGCTCTTTTCCCCCAACAAATAAATTGCATTTTTATTAAAAAAAACCTTATGGGTAATTAGCATAATATTAAATAATTAATATTTAAATTCCCAACAATTTTATTAATATAGAAATGTGTTTTATATAAAATTTTAAATTAAACCATTTAAAATATTTTCGAAAATATAATACAGAATTTCGCTATCATTTTAAAGTTTATAAAAATTGCGTATCTTTATAACTGCCAATAACAAAAAGTAATAAAAAAATAAATTTAAAAATTAAAGGGTGTCACTATGTCAAATGACTAATATGGCCCTATCTTTTGAATCATTGTAGACAAACACTTGCAAATTGGACTAAATGTCCTTTATAATAGCAAGTACAAATATTTATAGTTAGAAATTAAAGGGTGTCTCAACATTTGATATAATTTGACTTATATGGCAAAACTTATGAACCGTAAAAAAGAGACGGTTGAAACTTACAAAGAACCTGTTCTTCTAAGTTCTCTACAACAACAAGTATGAAAATTGAATTTGGAAATTAAAGGGTATCCCTATAAATGTATGGGGAACTGTTGCAGACAAACAGTTGAAATTTACAAGGAATCTGTATGGATAAGGCCTGAGGTCATAAATTGATTTGTTTTTTTTTTTATTATTTCGCAAAAAAAGTTGTAACAAGAAATACAAACTTTTTGTTTAATTAGCATATTTCCTAGAAAATGGATATAGGTAAATATAAAGTGGTTTATAATATTTTTTTAATTGCTATAACGATCGCATTAATTTTTATTGCAATTTAAAAATTACCTTAAGATCACAACGATTTTGGGAAGCAAAAACGTTGCAAATGAGAATGGAAAAATAGCAAAATGAACTCAACAGCTAACTTCATGCAATATTTAAGCGAGATAAGTGCAGTAAATAAGGAATAAATATATTACAATAAATATCTACAAAGTTTAATCTACTAGATTCTGTTAAAAAGGAAGTGTGGCAGCACTACAAAACATGGTTGAGGTAACCATAATATAAGGGAAACTTATTATGATTGAGTTGTGTACTTATATGGTTGTAGTCAAACCATATTATTATTAACTTAATAATATTATTGTCTAATTTAAAAATAACATTTCAATAAAACTAACCACAAAACATTGAATATTTTGAAATTTTTATTAGTCGAACTATTTGTTTTAAATACGATGACCTCCTCTCTGCTGGTGTCTGAAAATTTAATTTTCCCAATTTTTCTTTAATATTATCACCTAATTTGTAATTTAATTATTCTTTCTTACAGAGAATAAAAACGAACTTAAGCTTGATTTAAAAATTGCATCTCAAATCTTTGTTTGTTTTTATTCATACTGTGGTTAGATGTGAGCAAATAATAATTTGTTTACTAATAATATATTTTAGGACTATAAATAAATTATTATCTTGAATTCTAATAAAACTTTGGTTGTGGTTTCAAAATTATATTAAAACGAACGAATGTTGCATTTTTTGGGTGTAGTAACCATTTAACGATCAAATAGTAATCGTGACCATAGTAATGATTAAAATAACTATAAGTTGTTGATTACAACCACATATCGTTACAGAGAATATAAGTTGGCTGTTGTGACCATACCATAACTATGTTTTTTATCTGAGTGTACAAGATCTTTAAAAATATTACAAGTTATTGGTTCTTGTTCAAATTCAAATACAAGTTTAACATAAAACCAAACAAACATAGTAATATCCAGAGTCATTTTAAGAACCTGACGACAGTTTTCCAAGCAAAAACTCTAAAAATTGAAAATCTTTGCAAAATGTGCAATAACGATATGGAAATTCAATTTTTCTTCCACTCTTATTTCCAATATTATTATTTTAAAGAAATGTTGCTAAAGCTGTAATACCTATAAATACCTTATTTAAAAAGTCTCTGTGAAATATTGGTCGTAATATCAATAAGTAATATTAGTAAGTAATATTCTATTCTACTAATCGCTGATAGTTACAGTTTTACTAAATAAAATATTCATTTAGTTTACATCTTCAACCACACACCGAAATTGTACTAAAAAAAATTTTAATTATCATCATCGCTAAAATATTTAAATTATCCCCACATATAATAGAACTGCCACGAAAAGATATCTATGCATGAAATATTTTTTTAAATATCTCTTGCTGGCGCAGACAGTAATCGAAATGGAATCCAAAACACCAACTTTTGGTATTTTTATCTGCCTGTATCTGCCCGCATCTTGAAAAATACTAGATATGTTGAGGTAACTGGTACCTCGGTTCAAATATAGTATTTTTTCCCCCTAATAATATCTCATTTCCTTGAGGAAATTGAGACAAAAATTCGATAGAACAAAATTTGGCCGACTTAAACGGCTTGTCAACACCTTTTATTTTGTTTAGGGAAAATTAAATAATTACGCAGACATTGGTTTTCTATATAATAATAATAATAATAATAATAATAATAATAATAATAATAATAATAATAATAATAATAATAATAATAATATATAATAATATATAATAATAGTAAGAGTTTTTTTTTTTTAATTATTGTTGTGGATTACTTTCAAAACAAAATGAACATTTAATCAAAATATTGCGTGGGGTACCTCTATTAAATTATACATTAAAAAAAATTATCAATTTTACATGCCAATTCAAATAATTTTACTGCAGTTAAATTTAGGGAAATTTCTTTTACTTTTTATGTTGCTTATTCAGTTTGAAGATCTGTATGCAATTTTATTTATAATTAAGAATTCAAGCCAGAATAAAAATACATTAATTAAATTTTAAAAATTTTCTTCAAGGTATATTAACCTTGCCTTTAATAAAATAAAAAACTTCGTAAAATAAAATATAATTGAAAATAAAGTCAAAACAATTGTAATTTATCAATTCACAGCAATTTCCTTTAATTAATTTTATTTTATACCTCGTTTTTCTTACGATGTGTAACCACAGTTTTAACTAAATTTTACTTAAACTTTTAAAAAATTTTATTCAAATTACATTAAAATACTAGCTATACACAACCATACAATAATAATAGAGCACCCTATTCTCACGCCAAATATGTTTTAGTTTATATGCAAGGTACGACGCCCACTGTTCCTATCAAAAATTTTTTTTTGCAACAATAACAATTTTTTATTTTTTATGACAGGTACCATTCCTACTATCCTAACCCAGTCTGTTTTATGCTATACTATGCACATTACTCTGAAGGTTACTTGTGCAAAGTTTCAAGACCGTATTTATTGTAGTTATCTATGTAGACAATAAAATTTTATCTCTTTGTTCTCTCTCACGCCCACTGCCCCAACGCAGTTTGTATTTTGCTAGACTATGTAGATTAGTATAAGTGTTACTCGTACAACGTTTCAACGTTTTGTTAGGTACACAATTATAACTTTTCACTTTGTATAGAAGGTACCACGCCCACTGTCTCATTCCAGTTTTTATTTTGCTAGACTATGTAGATTCGTATAAGGCTAACTCGTGCTAGGTTTTAAGGTTTTATCTCAGTTTTCTAGGTACACGATAATAATTTTTCACGCCCATCATTCCAATCCACTCTGCGTTTCTCTACACAATGTATCTTATTATGGGGTTACTGATGCAAAACTCCATGCGTATACTATATGGAGGTTACCTGTACCTACTGTCAAGACCATACCTATTATAGTTCTCTATGTACAGTGTACACGATAATAATTTTTCACTTTGTATGGGAAGTACCACGTCCACTGTCCCAATTCGCTCTGCATTTTGGTGCACTATGCGCATTAGCATAGGGGTTACTTGTGCAATGTTTTAAGGCTCTATTTATTGTAGTTCGCTAGGAACTCCGTAATAATTTTCAATTTTGTATTAGAGGTATCACACCCACTATTCCGTTTTAGTCTGTGCTTAGCAAAACTATTTACGTTAATATGTTGGTTACTGGTGCAAAATTCTAAGGCGCTACCTATTGTAGTGCTCTAGGATAATAATTTTTCGCTTTATATAAGAGGTACCAACCGTATATCTGATAATAAACTGTGAAAATTTCAAAAATATCGGTTCACTGGTGTAGGCAACTATAGCTTTCCGACAAGCAAACAAAAAAAAAACACAATTTATTTCTATTTTTGTCATTAAGTATCTAACGATTTTTTTTATTTAGTATTATCTTTGAAATTTGGTTCAGTGTAGAGCAGATTTTTTAAATACTATTCTATACAAAGTCACCCAAAATTGTATTCAATAAAAATATATAAAAAAGAAATCTGATTATTTCTAATTGATTTCTTAGACCAAAACTGGAAAAATCAAATTGTATCCTCTATTATCTATCTGGTAACTTCTATGTTTCTGCATTAAAGAAATACACCCGTTCTTTATTGCATTCTGTTGTTTTAGTGGTTGAGTGCATTTGGTTTTCAAAAAAAAAAAAAAAAAAAATGAAATTAAAAGTGAATTTCTTTTTCCAATCGTGTGCAATTATATGTACATACATATATGTTTGTATGCATGTGTTTGTTAGAAAAGTAAACAATCCTATAAACACACATCAATTTTGAAACTTATGTTAGTTGGGAATGAATAAAAACACACAATCACTGGCACAAATACAATATGCCTTTTTAAACTCATACATACACATATGCCCGCACATATACACACACAAATATGGATATACATAAATAAAAAAAATTTATTTCCATCATATGTTAGCTAACTGCATGCGCGCTTTATTATTAGAAACTTGTTCAATATATTTTTGCAACAAAACTTTTTTGAATGTGTTGGTTTTGGTTGATAAAATATTTGTTTGTTTAATGCTAAAATTAAGTACTGAAACGATGATAAACTAATGATTTTTTATTGCGGTCGTATACTAGATGGCATGAGGAATAATCATGTGAACATTTGTTTCAACTTTATGTTTGCAGCTAAAGATATTAAATGAAAACGTAGACCACCGCTAAATAATTTTTGGTTTGCAATAAATTCGCTATTCTTGACACATGTGTCTTTTGATACTAAATTCGTTTTGTATTTATATACAAGTGTAGAAAATCTAGAAAATTAAAGTGATAAACAAATATCCTTTTAAGCTATCTAACGGGGCATATGTATGTTAAGGACAACATCAAGGAATTATCGATGATACCGATGCATGTCTATAAGACTAATATGTGACTTACCTTAAATATCTTCATAAAATGCAATTTGCATAACTATTTAATTAATTATGTTTTATTTATTTTATTTTATTTTATTTTATTTTATTTTATTTTGTTTTGTTTTATTTGATTTTATTTTATTATTAAGGATACTGAAGTAAAACAAGACTGTGCCTTATTTAACAATAATTCTTACAAAATAACAGATTTTTTTACTATATTGCAGGGATTTTACAATAAAATATAATAATATAATAAAGATAAGAAAAACAAGTAAGAGTGCCGTGCCGAATCTTCTATACCCTTTACCACGGTGATTTTAGTTATACAGGCATGTGCAGGAACGAAAAAATATTTTATTCAATTTCAAGAGGTAATAGTGATAAAATTTGCCATTTGTTTATGTTAAGTCAATTTTAAAGTTTGAAGACGATTGGAGTAGGGTAAGAGGTGCAAAGCCAAATGCCGCAGATCCAAATATATTGAAATTTAGCAAAATTCCATACATTTGGATCTGCAAGAATCGTATTATAGAAATAAAATTATTATTCTAAGTACATATATTAAATAAATTTTAGTCAAAAAAAAAAAAAAATCATTACAATATCATATCTAGCGCAATCTTACTGCAACAATGAAGAAAGTATGTGACCCGGTCTATGAAAAGGGAAAAGGGGGCTTATTACTCAAAAACAAAATTTCGAAAAATTAGCTCTTAAAGATAAACAATGCAACAATTTGCAACAATGCAACATTTTTGAGTCGTAAGCCACCTTTTCATAGGCCGGCTCACATATATTAAAAAAATATACATTTTTCATGTTTTATACTCCAATTCGGTACAAAAACGCGAAAAAGGTTATTTTTATTTTTTTAGGATTATATTTAATGGAATTAAAAAATAATACATAACAAAAACCACAAATAAAATAAAAAATATAACTATATAAAATGTAAGGACAAAAAATGTGTTCAAGGTTACTGCGGCACCTCAAGATGTGGTAATAAAAAAAATATTTTTGGCCATATACCGACGTTCCAGCCTAATGTACAGCATTATCCATATTGTTGACTCTTTGCATAAATTAATATAAGTCATGTGAGAAAAAACACTGCCAAATGAAAACCAATATCGTTGGCTACAATTGTCGCCTTTTAGTCAGCTAAAAGACGACAGCTACATTGTAAACTTTGACATTGTTGTAGAAATACCTATGTTGCTTTTATAAAATTAAATTACTTTTTCAGAAAATAATAAATATTTCCCTCCAAAACTTTTTGTTTGTATATTAATTTGTAATTTATGATTTTGTGACATATACTTTGGTTAAATAAAATAAAATTGCCGAAACAAAAGTAGAAATTAACCAAAGTTGACTTCAGCCACAACGGTGGTCGTGTAGCCATGATGCTTTGCGGGCTTCAAAATAATTGTTTACCTATAAACGTATGTATTTTATTTATGACAGTTTGTAGTCGGTATCCTGATGTTGTCTATTTGTTTAATGCATCTAGGTTTTAAAACAGAGATCTCATCTATTTAACAATCAAGCGAAAATATTTTTTTTTTAATTTTTTGTAAAATTTTAATTGGAATTTTTTTGAAAAATTTTTACAAATTTTTTTTTCTAAAGGTTTCTGTCTGTTTTCTTCAAATATTTATTTTTTTTTAAATGTATAAGCATATATTCTTACTATTACAAATATGTTATGTGGCATTCATGATTTTCATTTTCAAAAAAATATTGATAATTTTTTTTTTAAAAATATTTAAAATTTTTTTTGTAAATATTTTTTAATGTTTACAAAAAAAAATTAAAATATTACAAAAAATTTCCGAATAAAATTTTAAAAAAATTTAAAAAAAATTTTTTTTGCTTTTGCAATTTTTTTCTTATAAAAAGAACTAAGGTGAAAAAAAATAAATTTTTTATCTTACAATATGTAAATCTAAATTTTATTCTGACAAGCCCGAATAAAATTCAGACCTTGGAAGAAAACATCACGGGTGTCATATTCGCCAGTTACCAGTCAAATGCTTGAACGAGTTATCGAAAATTGGATTCAACGGATGGACAATCTGCGACATAGCAACGGCCAACATTTGATAGACATAATCTTCAAAAAATAAATGCCAAAGAATGTTCTTTCATATGATAATAAACATTCTCCATTAAATTTTAATTTTCTGTGTTTTTTTTTTCTTTAAAAAAGTAGGGAACCTCGAAATTGATCACCCCTTATAATTGTGTTGAAAACAATCCAGTTTTAAACCGAAAATTTCAGTACCTTTGACTTTTCACTGCTTTTTCACCAGTTTCACTTGGAAATAATATATTTTTGCGGAAAAAAAGGATCCTATATTGGGATCAGGATACCAATGTACCTCTTCACAAAATTTTGTTAAAATCAATCCAGTAGTTTTTACGTGATGAGAACACAAATGAAAAGCAGACAAACAGACAGACGGAAATGAGTTACTATTTTATTATATGTATGTATATATTTATATATAGATTTTCACGTTATATTACTATAATTCAATATAATTTCAGTTCCAGATCATTTCTATTTCAAATTATGTAATTTTTTTTAAACTAAATTAATTTCATGTTGATTTAATTATTAAAAATTTACTATTAAACTAAATATTATTTTTACGGATATTATTAATGAATTGACATGCGACATTTTTCATATTGGTTTTTATTGTTTTTTTTCTATGTGAAACTTTTTTTAATATACATACATATGTACTATGTACATATTTATAAAATATTTTTGTCTAACAACGATGCAAATAATATTCCGCTGTACAAAAGCTATAAAACAATTTCTGATTTTAAATAGTTTTCAAATCAACCTGATGTATATGATGACATTCATCATGGCATCATGCACTTGTTGCATGCCTTAAAAACACCAAAAACCAGTAGAAATTATTTTTTGCCAATTTGTTTCTACTGGTCTCGGATGATATCTGTCTCTCATATCCTTGTTGTATTTGTGGTTTTAAACTTTTACAGTTGGTGTTGTTTGTGTGTTGTTTTTCATATGGTTGTACCGGTTATTTGTGAGTAAAAGACACGCAACGTACATTTGAAAATATAACTGAGTTTTGAATAACATTGACAGAATTTTAGTGAAAGTTTTAAAATTCCTGCTGTTTTTTGTGTGTTTTATTTTTTGTCCACAGCGCCACCTTTTTGTTGTACTAACAATAATTGACATACTTTTCTTCCATTCTTGAAGTGGACAAAAATGAATGTAGATTCACACAAACAGCTGTATAGTTATAAAATTGCTGAAGAATACAAAAGAAAAACAACCATAAAAAGAGAATTGCTTGTAGAGTTTTTTTTCTGTTTAGTTTGTAGGAAACTTTTAATTGAAAAAGTGCTTTCTGTAAACAGCGGTAACAAATCTAACTAAGAAAGTTGACATGGCAAAAAACCTATAAAAAAAAAACGAACAGTAAAAACTATAGAAAAATGCATTCGCTTTGCGGTGTAAAATGGTTTAAAGGAAGTTTATGTAGAGTGAGTTTTTTGCTTGTTGACTTTTGTGTTTAGAATTTTTTATTAGATTTTTCGTGTTATGCCATATGAACTTAAACCCGAATGAAGATAAGAAATTATAAAACTTTTTTAACTGATCTTATTTATTTTTTATTGTTACCATTTTTCCAAAGCTTTATGTAGAAGCTGGCGGCGCTGATTATTTCACATGATGCGAATCTTAGCAAAGCCGCTGGACATAATACTCAAGGATTAGAGGCGATGTAATCTAGATTTCTGTGGGGATAAATCCAAAATGATAACGGCAACCATTAGAAGCTAAGCTTAAGCTCTGTTATGGTGGTCAAAGCCATACAACTTTTGCGAAAATTTCAAAGGTCTACCTATAACGGTTAAAAAATAAGGTCATGTATGTTAAAATCACGTCGCTATCGTTACACCCTTATTTATCGAACTTACATAGTGATGAAATTTGAAGTCAAGATTAAGTTCGTTTTTATACTCTCTAAGAAAGAATAAATTAAATTACAAATTAGGTGATAATATTCAAGAAAAATTGGGAAAATTTATTTTTTAGACACCAGCAGACCGAAATGCACGTTTTCTAGTGTTTAGTTGTAAGCATCATCTATTTAACCAACCACACGCAGATAAATGAATACAAGAAAACTATATTCAATCATCAATCGTCAGTGAGAATGAAATCTAAATCTAAATCCTTTTTGTTTAATATTTTTACTTTTAATATTTACCACCTTATATTTGCTGTTGCTTCAGCCAAACTTCGGTTTGCAATGAAAGCTTCTTTTTTTTTTTGTTGTTTTATTTGTTTGTACATACATATATACATACATAGTTTTAAATACTCTCCGTAAATTTAAAATTACTGCATATTACTATTCAAAAAATATATTCACATAGTTGAAAATCACGTCACTATCGAAAACCCCTTTAATTTTAAGGTTTATTTTTTATACTTGTTAGTATAAGTATATGTAGTAGCAAACTGCTAATCTGTTCAAATTTCAAATGTCTGCTTATTGCGGTGCAAAAATAATGTCTTTACAAATTAGTATTTAATGTTCTAGTGGACATTATTATTTTGTAGGGGGCATACTGAAGCAGATCACTAACTTAATGGATCCCTTTCTGACCCCCTTCGGTCCTCAATAATGTGTGGTATTCGATTAGTACTTTACGACTACCTTACTTTCATTGAGTCTCGTCCTGTCACTAGGCTTTTATTCTCGACTGTAGTGATTTCAGACTGGCGACTGATACATATCGACATTCTTCATCATAATAGAAAAGTCAATGGTAATTGCTAGCATTTGCTTAAGGCTAAGGTCTCTACAGCATCTTCATTTCATATGTGTATGACCGTGGTCCAAAACCTTTTTCTGTTATCCAATTTTCAGGCGTAGTCTACAAGATCGCCTTACTTCGATTTTTAACTTAGCCAGATAATACAGTCCGTGACCTGTCACTAACGTAGTTAACCATTTGTAGGTATCCAAATTATATCCAAACTGCTTCTTGGTCTTCTTGCCAACTAGTATTTGGTGGGAAACGGACCCACAATCCTAGCAATTATAGCAATACAACTTCTGTGCCAATATCATGAGCATTGGTCATGACATATTACAGTTCTAGAGATGAAAAGCACTGACAGGCGGGCGGATAATCATTGTAGCAAAAAAAATAGGGTTGCGCTTTTACCCTTTGGATACGGAACCCTTTAAAAACCAGGCATTTTAAACAATCACTTACCTAACCAGTCATAAGATTCTTAAGTTTAGATTTATCTTAACTGCTAGAGTCGAAGGCCTCAGTTGCTCGTACTCTCTTTCTTTCATTATATGATATCATTCACTGAAATGTAAGCAATAATTTATCGATTCAAATAAAAAAATATTTTGTTTTTACTTTAAAAAAATATCTAAAATGTAAAACAAAAGTTAAATTTTAAGAGCCGATGTTGAATGTTTTTTTTTGCATTTAATTTGACATTTCTCAATTTGAGACTAAATCAATTTGAACCATGGAAAGATACACAATCGAGCAACACGTTAAAGTTATTCAGGCCTGGATGATCAATTTTCGAAGAAAATGTTCTTCAGTGATGAGGCACATTTTCACCTCGGTGGATTCGTCAATAAGCAGAATTGCAGCATTTGTGGATGTGGATGATATGTGGTTTCAACAGGACGATGCCACTTGCCACACAGCTAACGAAACAATAGCTCTTTTGCGTGACAAATTCAATAGCCGTGTTATCTCACGTGGCGATGTCAATTGCCCGCCATGATCATTGAATTTGACTTCTTTCTTTGGGGTTATTTGAAAGAAAAGGTGTACGTCGATAATTCAGCAACAATTCAAGAGCTAAAGGATGAGATAATGCGGTATATTAATGGCATGGAACCTAAATTATGCCTCAGCGTCATCGAAAATTTGGAGCACCGATTGGAGGTGTGCCGCCGAGGTCGCGGTGGCTATTTCGCCAATATTTTGTAACATACATATTTAAACCATACCAAACAGAAATTACAATAATTTCCTAAATAATTTTTGTTTTATTCAAAATCAACAACGGCCCTTAAAATTTAACCACCCTTTGTAAGAAAGTAAATATTAAAGAAAAACACAAGAACAAAACGGAAGCTGTAGGTAATCGTAAACTTCATTGTCAGCAACTGACTATAGGTGATTGAATAAAAATTCTCGTATTCTATTATATGAGTTTCGTTGGTTAAATAGATAATTTTTACAAATAAACATTACTCAAATTAGATACAAGGAATGCTGAAAAGGACTGTAGTGTTCCATTACATTCTACTTATATCTAAAAACTGTTCCGTTTCTTTTCTTTTAATTTAATCAACTAATTTTTGAAAACCTAGCAGTGCTCGCTACATGGTATGCGTGCTTAAAATATTTTCACTATCACTTAAGAGCAAAGGCTTTATAAAAAATTCTAACATTTATATAAAATTTTAATTTATTATAGAGTTCTAGTAAATATTGTTTAAAATATCCCGCTTTCAAAAATAATAGGTGCTGTTAAGTTAAATCGGTAAATTTGCTTTATTTTCTCTTGGAAATGAGATATTTTCTCGGATAAAGGTATCCTATATTTGTACCAAGATACAAAGGTACCTTTCCACAAAATTTTATTAAAATTCATCCAGAAGTTTTTACGTGATGCGATCACAGACAGACGGAAAGACGGACAGACAGACAAAAATTAGTGCTTTGTGTTCGATTGATATCTGAACCAGCAACAACATTTTAAAAAAATATATAATGTACAGAAATGGTCCGGTTACAGTTTTATTATATGTACAGATATACCTGAATCCCCATTAACTAGTTAGTTAGGGCATTCTCATTTAAAAATTATCCTTATTTTTTAAGTTATTAATTTTTATATACTTGACTTGCAAGTTAATAATTATTTAATTCCGTACATAAAGTCACTGGTGTAAGACTTCATAACCAAATGAAGGACACTTTCTTGCATTTAATTAAGTGGTATTTTATTAGGACTGTTGTAGTGAATAATTTATTGCCGAACACTTCCTCTTTATGTACATTTATTTTTCTAATTTATTAAAAAGTAACAGTGTTTTATAGTGAAAGAAATAAAATTTTATGTGCAGTCGGAATATGGTATAATTAATTACTTAGTTAAATTCCCCCAACATAAAGAACAAATAAATAAAGTACATTTGAAATATTTGTTCAATTCACAAGTCCCTATTATCATGTTATAGAGTTTATCGTCAACTTATTTTACAACAGTTTAGTTTGATTTTATTATTTAATATGTTTCGAACTTGCTATTTTGCTGAAGTGTGGAATACGTTCAAAGAAAATTGAGCAAAATATTGTCAGGACGCCCACGAAGTGGCGGGCACAGCTAGTTATAAATAAATGCAGAACAAAATTGTATATGTTGATAAATGTTTAAACCAGAAACATTATAGTCTAACTTAAAAAAAAAATACTTTGGAAGTTATTTATAAAAATTTGATGTTTTTATGCTTTACCCCTGTCTACATTAGACATAAAATGATAAACATTAACACTATCATCGGTGCCTCGGGGGCCTAGTGTGCTAGTCTATCAGTCCGGACCTACTAAAGACTTTGATACAAATGTTTAACTGCGTTAGTGACAGATGATGGACTATCAGGTATTATATGGCCAAGTTAAAAAGGCCTTGGAGCAAGATGACCTAAGCCTTAAATAATGTGGACATGTATGTGACCAGTCTAAAATCACCACAGTTGAGAGTAAAAGGCAAGTGACAGCCCAAGACTTAATCAAAGTAAGGCATTCGTAAGTTTCCAGTCGGATACCAGAATTCATTGGGGAACGAAAGAGTATTCATGAAGTAAGTGGTCTGCTTCGGTATCTCCCCTACACAAAAAAAAAAACACTAACATCGTGTTAGTGTAAAGTGTACGCTGCCCATGTTAATGTTTTTTCCACGTCTTAACATGGTTGTTAAAACTTTTGTTATAAAAGCTTGTTGTTATATTTTTGTTTGACAATTTTATTTATCAGAGTCCAGTAGCGTTATGCACGTTGCACTGCCCATACAATCGCTAAGGCTTCTTTATCTAAATATACTTTTGCTCCGTTGCTGTCATTGTACGACTTGCAAATGCAATCGGTCGTTCTTGCTTGTTAGTAAGGCGTTGGGAGAGCGCGGCACCTAGACCTGTTTTACTAGCGTCAGTTGCTAATAAAAGCGGCAGATCTGGGTCATATGGAATTAGCACCTGAGGTGACACGAGAATCTGTTTTATTTTTTGATATGCTGTATCCGCTTCTTTAGACCAAATAAATTTTCCATCTTTAACAATATTTCGCAGTGGTCTTTCCAAGGTCGACAAATCTGGTTTTAAATTTGAATAGTAGGCTGCCTTACCTCAAAACAACTGGATTTCATCTATGTTTGTAGGCTTATTTGAAAGTATTATTGCATCTATGTGCTTATTGGATTTTTGTATGCCTTGGGCATCTATTCTGTGTCCTAAGAATTCTAAAAATGACGCAGCAAAAACGTATTTCGTTTTTTTCAACTTAAACCCAAGACTTCGTAGTCTGTCGAGTGTCACTTCCAAAACTTTAAATAGTTCATTTACATTTATAGCGTAAATGAGGATATCATCAAAAAAATTGTCATTCCTTGTAACGCTGATTCCATCGAACGGGCACGTGTTGGTCGTATTAAGCATTGCGTTGGAATATTAAGTGTTAGTACGTGTGTAGCTTCCTCGTTTAGGACTAGGTGGCTGTAAGCATCTGTTACGTCTAAATATGCAAACACTGTTGCTCCTTTCATTTTATTGAAAATATCCTCTGCCTTTGGAATTGTATGCTCGTCTATAATCATTTGTGGGTTAACTGTCGGTTTGTAGTTGCCAGTAATTCTTATCCCTCCGTTTTTCTTCGTCACAATATGTGTAGTTGAGGCCCACTCAGAAAATTCAACTTTCTTATAAAACCCCGCTGAAATTTTTGCGTCTACTTCTTTTGCGTAAGCCTCTCTTAGGGCAAACGGAATTTCTCTTGGCCTTGCAAAGATAGGCTTAGCGTCCGGCTTAAGGTGAACCCTAACAGCTGGTCCCTTAAATGTGCCTGCAACATTCCCGAATACATCATCATACCACGCTATAAGTTGCTTTAAATGGGGACTTTCTTCTACGGACAAATTTGGCATTTGAATTAAGATTGTGTTTACATTTTGTTTCTTGTATATATCTGAGTTACTCTCAACAACATTAGTGTTCATATTAGCTTCAAATAATTTGGTGAAATTTATGTCACTAGCAAAATGAGCTGTCCATTCTCGACCACACAACGTGTCGACTTGGTCATCTACAATATATACATTCAATCTGTGGCTCGTTCTTCCAAAAGTTACGTTAACTGCTACTTTCCCAATACAATTTAATTTTTGACCCGTACAACTTGAAAACTGACGATCAGTTTTTTTTAGCACAAACCTTCCGTTGAGGAGGTCTAGGTTTCTTTTACTCATCACACTACAAGTTCCATATGAAAACTTTTACCATTCAAGCTCACTGAAACTATTTTCTTTGCCATTGGCCCAGTCGTCTTTGTAATACCCACCTGATTTGTAAATTGTACCTTTTCGTTATCGCTACTCACCACAGATTCTGATATTTGGTTAGCATTCGCCTTACATACTTAACCTATATGGCCCATCTTGTCACAGGCAAAACATTTGGCGCTTCTAAATTTACAATCTTTTCGCATATGTTGGACGCCACAGCCGTAACACTTATTTGTCGTTGCCGCAATACTTGCTCTTTCCTTCATATCGTGTTTTTTTTACTGATGTATACCCTGTGTTAATCACATTTGTTGATCGATGCGTTAATTCTCTAGAATAAGCAATTTCATATTCCTCTGAAAAATTCTTGGGCTATTTAGCAATGACATCATCACAAATAGAAGGCGATTCTACTCCAAAAATTAACTGCTCAATTAGCATTCTGTCTAAAGACTCTCCATAATTGCAAGAGGCAGCAGCTTGTTTCAAACGTAATGCAAACGAAGCCAATGCCGTACGAATTGCATCAGCCAGTGATCTAACTATTGCATTTAATTGTTCTTGTTCCATCTTTTCTTTACTTTGTTTATCCCACTTCTGACACCACTATTACATATGTATGTCTTCGATTATTTATTACATACAATGAAATTTATAATCAAGCTTAAGTTCGTTTTTATTCTCTCTAAGAAAGAATTAATTAAATTAAAAATTAGATGATAATATTAAAGAAAAATTGGAAAAATTTACTTTTTAGACACCAGCAGGAGCGGAATGCACATTTTCTAGACAGCAACGTCCGTCATCAGCAATTATCAATCGTTAGTTGGTGAGAACGAAGTCTACTACTACCTTAAGCTTCCCTATTGTTGAATATTTTCACTTTTAATATTAACCACCTTATATTTTGTTGATCCTTCAGCCAACCTTCGGTTAGCAATGAAAGTTACTTTTTGTTTATTTGTTTTACTTCCAACATTCGTTTTTAGTTAACACTAATCTAGTATCAAACCAAATTAATTAAAATTTTCGATTATTTATTTGAAAAAAAAAAAAATTATAGTTCTATTTTAATCAATTTACAAATTTCAATTAATACAAATTCAGTACATTATTTATATGACAACAATATCTAAACCTAAATAATTTCAGTTACCAAGTATATAAATGTAACAAGTGATACTTATATAACAGTAACATTTACTCTTTTAAGCCGGCTGGGACATATAAGTCCCAACAAAAGTTTATATTATACTAAAATCGAAATTTATGATTCCAGTATGTTATTTCTATATATGTATCTATAAGGAGAAAACAATAACATCATCTTTTAAAACATTTTGATTCTTGTTCAGTAGTCATTAGAATCTTGTTAAAAGTGGTACGTTTTTTAAATTTTGAAAGTTTTGCGCTATAACTAATTGTTATAAAAAATATTATTGTTAATATTTATGTAAAGGTATAAAACTGATAAGTAGAATATCCTGATTTATTTCTTGATGGGACATTTTTGTCTCGTTAGGTTTTTTTGTTGGAATATATCTATAGGTGTAATAATACACCTGAGAAAATTTCAAGAGTCTACCTATTTTAGTTCAAAAATTAGATCATAAAATGCAAATCACATCACCGTCAGAAAATCCTTTAATTTTTGCTGTTTCTTTTAGATGCCGTATTAATATACCATCTGTGTAAATTTCAAGAGTCTATCACTTATGGTTCAACATTTAAGCCACATTCATGTAAATCACGTTACTGTCGTAACACCCTTTATTTGTTACTATTTGTTATAGTAGCCATAGTAGTATACCTGTAAAAATTTCAAGAGTCCAAATATTATCGTTCATAACTTAAACATGCAAATCACGTCACTATCGGAACACCCTTTAATTTTAAGATTTAATTTTGTATACTTGCGTATAAACCGAACATAGTTTTAATCACTGTCTGCAACTCCTACAGCTAAAGAAATAAAGACACAAACGCAAATAACCCATAACTTTTGGAACACCCTATAAGTTTTAGAATTGGTTACTATAGCGACCACGGTTATACACCTTCTGTCAAAAGTTCAAGTGTCTACCTATAACAGTTCAAAACTTAGGCCATATACATGCAATTTACGTCACTATTGGAGCACCCTTTAATTTTTAGGTTTATTATTTTATACTTGTTTATGTAGCCAAATAAGTTTTAATTACAGTTTGTAAATTTGAAGTCTATGCGTTCTACAGTTCAAGAAATAAAAACATAGTCATGAATAACACGTCTATATCGGAACACCCTATACGTTATTGCTATTGCGGCAACAATTATATATCTTCTATGGAAATTTCAAGAGTCTACCTATTACGGTTCCAAAGGTAAAAAGTGCTGTCAGACTGACGGACAGACATTGTAGCAACAAAAAATAGAGTTACGTTTGTACCCTTTGGGTATGTAACCCTAAAAATGAAAAAAATAAAAAATTTATAAAATTTATCTTACCAAAACCTAACTGTGATAACCTATAAAGGTTCCATCTAAAAGACCTGGTGGAACATATCCTTCCCGGTCTATATTTCAGCCTCTTTAACAAATTGTCACGATTTTTGCAAAAAAAATCTCATTTAGATCTAAATTAATATTCTTGAAAGCAAAACTTGGATCTAACTGGAAAGGTACGTTTTAGGCTAGAGAGGATTAAGAGAGCAAATTGTTTGTGGGCTATTCACATAGCATCGGTCTTTAACGGTATCCTCACGAATAAGTTTAAAAAAATAAAAATCTCATCACCGAAGCTGCTAATTGACATTACCAACACGGCTGGTGTCACACTTATTGATTTTTTGATAAGCTGTATGCTATGGTGTTCGATTTTGCTACAACATTAGATTAATCAACTGCTTATTTTCCATCTCATAGTCCGTTGTCTTGGCTTGGCGAATAAGCTGTTGCTACACAGCTTGTTCGATATAATAGGCCAATTTTTCACCATTCCAAAATTTATACTTTTACTTCCTGTAGATGCATTGACTACTCTGTATAGACGTGTGTGATGTTTGCGATCCCCAGATGCGTCAATATTGTGTTTTTGTTGTAGCCGCCGATATAGGTAATTTCCATGTACGTTAAGTTTGAAATATTTCCCAACGTTTCTTAAGCGTAAAGCGACTCAGTTTGCTCCGAGTAGTGTTAGCACTTACCGCGAGTTAAGGCCAGGGCGCATAGAATCCGTGATACGTTATTTTTCGTCTTTTTCAACTTTTCACGTACGTTGAGGGCAGTTGAGAGCTATAATTTGGTTTCTCTGTGTTTCCCTCTCTGAAAAAAAAAAAAACGAAATACAACAAAATAAATAAATTTAATAAAGTGAAATGGTGAAAAAATGTTCGAGTCTTTTTTTTTCTGATCTAATATCCGTCAACAAAGTACTCACTGTGTCAACCTCTTCCGTTTTTACTTTATTTTCCATTGAGTACGTTAAAGTATGACGTATGACGCATTTTATGTGCCCCGGCCTTTAATATTTCGGATAGAAAACATCTATTAGTATCCAAATAACTAACGATTTAAAAAGATGCCTATTTTTGGGCCACCGAGTATAATAATATTGCTGTGATAGTGCACCACAAGAAATAGTGCATATATAACAACGTCAATCAACTTAATAGCAAAATTGTGTATTTCTTTTGACATTGTTTAGCAGTTAGACTGCATACATACATTCGTATGTTTACTTTGTTTCACTTCATTTCTTTATATATTTTTCTTTAAAAAATCCACTTCAAGTTAGTCATGTACGGATACACTTTTCCCAAAAGAGATTTGTTACCCACATTTTAAAACAGTCAGCGAAAGACAAACAATAATAATCTTTGTAGCAATTCTATGCGTGTAGAAAATAATTTCTAAAAAAAAGGAATTTCTACCACTTAAGATATCATTGAAGTTTTGTTCGAAAACAAAAGTTCTGTGCTGTTTTATTTTGTTTTGTTTTTTTTCAGTTTTATTTTAAATATCTTTTATAATTCCACTTTATTTTTTATATTTTGCTCCATGTGTTTTCGTATAGAGTCCCTAATGGAAGTTTGCTTTATTTTAATTTTAATTTTTGCTTTTCTCCGGAAAACGTTTTATAAATATTCAGCTTTATTTGTGAAGTCTTTAACGGTGAAATGGAGTATTATTTAATTTTTGCTTAAATATGTCAAGAAAACTATTTGCTTTTGGCTACTGTATTTGAATCAGATATATTTTAAAACGACAATTTAACTTAGTTTCACTTATTTTAACTTAACTTATGTTAATATGAAAAAAAATTGAAAAATATATTTGATAAATTTAACACTAGAAGTGCCTTCTTATAGCCTAATTACACGATGACATTTTTTATGAAATCATTAAACTATAGTACTTTAATCTGTTACAGTTATACAGATGAATATAACTACATAAGTCTAGGATGTAATTAAAAATATCATACTCAATAAATACAGAAATAAATTTTACTTATTATAAAGCAATCTATATAAGTACATTTTGTATAAGGAAAAACCTTTTTTTATTTAAGCCATCTAAAATATTTACACAAAATTATGAACTCTACGATAAACTGGCTTGACATGGTAATAAATGATTTACAAGGTGAACTACCCATATGTGTGTTAAGCTAAATTGTAGTCTAGACACGTCGCACATTTATTTATTGAATTCTAAATTAAATGTTTTACATTAATCAAAAATATTTTTACACACATATACATATCGTCACCTGAAATGCAAAACTGCCTAACAACAAAATAAATTAAAACCAAATCTTTTTAAAGACACATCGTATCAAATAACACGTCATTAAAAATTTTAAGACATTTAATTTTAAAAAGAATGACTATAGGTGTAATTCATATATCGAATGTATGAGCAATGTCTTTGGGTCGGTACAGAGACAATTATTATATATTATGCAGTATTTAGTAAAGGTCATTACTTAACATCTTTAAACGAAGTCTTTACTCGTTATAATGAAACACCCAGCGTCTATGTTGGAAATCGAACCCACAACCCCCACACCGATAGCCTAACACACTACCTACTACCTACTAGCTGGCCGTGACACCCGACATATACAATAATACTCAGATGGTTTTTTTTCAAACCAAATCGGAACGTTGGTTTATCTAAAGGTTTGTTTCCATTCTGCTTGGAGGGGTGACACACTCTTTGACTTAAAAAGGTGCTCATTTTTGCGATTGCAAATATATTCCAAAGCACCACCTATCAATACAAGCCGGTAAAATAATACGTAATATTCGATTAATAGGCAAAAACTGGTGATCCAATGTGAATATGATGCATATTATATATATATATATATACAGTACCAGCTTGCTAATCCGAATTAATGATTGCAGACCCTGATTCGGATTAACGAGATATTCGGATTACTGATTGTATTGTCATTATGTATTATAATTTACGATATTCGAAAATAAAACAGAAGCTAGGATTTCGAAACAAATTTTTTTAATTTTTGCTGATAAAGCATGAAAAAATAAAAGCTTTTAGTATTATGTTTTTTTTAACATGCACAATTTGTGATGTAGGTTTGCCTTTTCTTTCAGTGCACAAACCTTGTACCGCAATTCCTTTGATATTGTTTTACTTGTGGTATAAACGATTAAAAATACCGGTAAAAAATATGCAATTCGTATTACTGAGCTTGTAGTCAATGCGGACTATAGAGCAAGTAATACACCATAAATTCAATTCGGATCACTGGATAATGCGGATTACACGCCTTCGGATTAGCGAGCTGGCACTGTATATATATGTATATTATTAAGTCGGCGTAATTAGTATGGAACAGAGAAAGAAATATTTTCACCAATTTAAGGCTTTAATTATTTTCAGATTAAAATTTTATTAAAAAATCAATTTATTCAATTATTTGCTTAATAAATTTTGTTCTGTTTTAAGCAAATATATATTTCAATTAATTAATATATTAATTGAACTTCAATTTAATTCAATTTAATTAATACCTTTAATTGGTGCAAAAATATTTTTCTGTAAAGTGTTGATGGTTAAGAGGTATATCTTGACTTAGAATAATAAATTATAATCTCTGGGTCAGGAACTGAGAATCAATAATTCCGTTTATTAAATTCACAATAAAGGCGGTATTCATATATATTTATCTACTTTTAAGAGTAGGAAGATCAATAAGCTCTGAGGAATTTTCATATGATGGAAGATTAAGACTAAAATTCTATGGTAGGTTACATAGACAAAATAAAAGTAATTGCTTCTGAACAGATTATAATTTTTTAATATGTATATCATATTATGAATCCCAGACTGTGAAAGCTTATTCTAAAATCGGATTTACAAGTGATGAGTATAACTGCCTTGTGACATCTGGATCATCAAATGCTTTTCCTGTACGCCTTTTGCCTTACTTACAGGAGTATTCATTAATTTTATACCATCAGAATACTGGACTTTCTCTGGTAAACAG